>JANHGN010016519.1:16575-33777 GCA_024605025.1 Megaceryle maxima
TTCTTGACCAAATGCTGTTTGCTGGGTTCCTAGAGGTTGTGTTGTGTGTGAACAGCTTGAGAGGGGTTGAAGTTGTGGGATGCTGAATAACTAACCTTTTCTTCAATAGATAGATTAAAAAAAACCCAGGATCCATCACACAGCAGTAGGATAGCCTTGCTCTGTTTTGACCTTTCTGAAATTAATTTCCCAATCTTAGCTTTCAAAATCAGAGACTGAAAAGACCTATTAGATCAGCCAATCCATCTTATCGCTAGTACGGCAGCAAGCGGAGACCCCAGCTAAGTGCTCCTCTACACAGGGAAAATATTCTGGAGTAAGATGGGGCAGGAATTTAAAGGGAAATACCCATTCCAGAATATTCTGTACAGGGACATGTGTTCTGGAATAACTGTAGCTTTTCCTGAGTTGGCAGCTAGAGCTAATCACCATAATAAAGGGGAGGGGGGGGAAAAAAAAAAATCCCATTTTAGGCCAATAGTATCTATCTCTAGAGCATTTTTCTGGGCAATAATTCGCTCTGATCTTCTTTCCTCACACAGGGCTGTTGCTCCAGGGCAGCATCCACCTGGAGAACAGAGGAGAGGGTGCAAATCTGAGTGCCCAGGGGAGAGCTTCCCCTGGCCCCTGCCAGGAAATTGACTCTTCACCTGCAGAATCAACCCTTACCTTAAAGGATTTGGGACAGAAGGATAAAATTATCACCTGCAACTGCTTAATGTGATGTCAAAACCCATTCCCTCCCACTCTGCAGTTCAGCACCTTCTCCAGGTGGCAGGGGTCTTCTCAGAGGGCTGGTACTTTTCCACAGAGCAAAGAACTTGTTGCTTTGGGGTAAAACCCCAAAGCTCAAGGCTCTGCACTGCATGTCGCTGGTGCTGGGAGCCTGAGGGCATGGCCAGGTCCAGCTGCCCTGAGCAGCAGTTCCAGCCCATGGCAGGCATCCCCAGGGAGGCCCCCTGGAGCAGGGGAGGGATCCTGGTGCCCCACATCCCTCTCCTCTCATTCCCTTTGGTTTTATTAAATACCATCTGATGTCATTTGTGTGGTACCCTGCAGTCAACGTTGCTCTGTCCCATCCTGGGGCTCTGGGGGTTCTCTTTTAATGCCAGCACTGCTGACTCTTAGGGAATAAGCCAAAAGGATGCCAAAGAGCAGCTCTGACTAGGCCAGGGCATGGGTGATGTCCTACCTCTGAAAGCACCTACGAGGACAAGCTTTGACAGCCAGCAGTAATAGATTTCACAGGGAACAATTAGACATTAAGACACCTGAAGGAGATTTCTGGCTGGTTGACTGCCAGAACAATGAGGTTTTATAGCGCTTTTAACCGTATCTAATACAAGAATCTAATCTTTTTTTTTTTTTTTTTTTTTAAATCCTACAAAACCCTGCTGCAGGGATACAGTGTGAGCATCACAAGTTAATCACCATGGTATAGAACAGTGTTTGCCTTTAAACCCACCACCTGCCCTCAATGGCTGCAGCTGACAGGAATCCCATCTGACTGTGCCTGCAAGACTAAAACATTTAAGAGGTGGCATTTTGAGAGACCTAGGGGTGTTGAGCCTGGAGAAAAGGAGGTTCAGGGAAGACCTTGTTGCTCTCCACAACTCCCTGAAAGGAGGCTGGAGCCAGGTGGGGTCAGTCTCTTCTCCCAAGGAACAAGCAGCAGGACAAGAGGAACTGGGCTCAAGTTACACCAGGGGAGGTTTAGGCTACACCCAAGGAACAATTTCTTCCCCACAAGGGCTGTCAAATCCTGTCCCAGGCTGCCCATGACAGTGGTGGAGTCCCCATCCCTGGAGGGGTTTAAAAGCTGTGGAGATGCGGTTCTTAGGTACCTGGCAGTTGGACTTAATGATCTTAAAGGTCTCTTCCAACTGGAATGATTCTGTGATTCCCAGCCAGCTTGCCCACCTCCCTCATCTCAGAAGCAACCGAGGATGTTTGATGAAATTGCAGCTAGGGGGAGGTTTCAGAAGAGCAAAGCAGTGCCCTTACAAAGGGCAAAACCATCTTGGCCAACATAGTGTTGTAGTAAATCAGTTCTGTTCAAGCATTTTGTGTCCCACTCAGCCTTGGGGGAACATTTGCACTATAACAAATCAGCACGATGTGCCATGCTCATTAAAACCCAGATAGCTAGCAGACCTTAGAAAGCCATTGAGGCGAGGCAATGGACAGCACTTTCTGGAGGGTCCTGGGGGACCAGGGCAAAGGCTGATGCCAGGGGTGGCTTCACCCAGGCTGGAGGGAAATCCTTTGGTGCAGGCAGCAGTGGAGATCCCTCCAGCGGTACCACACTGGCTTTGCGTTTCCTCAGCGAAGGGATGCACAGACATCCGTGAAGGGAGGGGAGCCACCAGCGATGCCGCTTTTGTGTTGCTGGTGGTAAATGGTATCAATGCCACGACGGGCTTCGGTCTGGGATAGAGGAGAATGCGTTCAAATGTATCTGAAAATGAGTTTCCTGCTATCAAATTCGCTGGGAATGAGCCTCCGCCTAAACCCGCAGTAAGTGCGTTCACAAAGAAACTGTATATTTATATAAATATCTATCGTCTTAAAGCCCTTTTACATTTTCTATCAATCATTGCAGTTTGGTTGACAACTGCAAGTCTTTTTCCATTAAAACGCCTCTATTATGCCTCTGCAGTAGCTGCCCTTCTTCAACATCATTGCATTGTGAGGAGCTGCCACTATAGCCGTACAATGGGGAGAATCGAGAGCACACAGATAAACTGGAGCCGCAAACTTTGCGCACTCAACAAGTCCTCTCCGCAGACAATTAGGGCCAAAAGATAAATATTGACACATTAGACAGTTTTCCTCAATTTGTTTTTTTGTTGATCGCCTGAGCAATCGGATGGGGCAAAATTCCACTTTTCTGATATCTGGGATTCTTAGCTAATAGAAACAAATAAAGTGAAAGCTTCTGTCCACAATGGGTTAGGAGCATCTATTGTTGGCAGGCACTAATCGGATTAAATTGGCTCCTGGCTCCAGTGCTAGGAGGCTAACTCCATCCTAATTTTTTCCCATCTCAAGGAGATGTGCCATTGTTGTCTGTTGGTTTTTTTAATTTTTTTTTTTTTTTTTTTTTTTTTTTTTTTTTTTTTTTTTTTCCTGCTGTAGTTGATAGACTTGGTAAAGAAATGGAGGCTCATGAATAGGAATGGCTTGGGCATACACAAGAGCACAAATTGTCATCGGGAGATCAAAGAGAAATTGTATTCCAAAATGGTGATCCAAGTTGTCAGAAGGGTGAAATGCCTCAAAATACCATTTTGAAAATACCCTTTGAGGACAAACAGACAGAAAAGATTGACTGTAATGTGAGAGAATTCCAGGACACTGTGGTCTCAGGAAGAACTTCACCAGGACAGAGTATTTATCAATGCACTGTGTGCAGTAGAAGTTTTGCCTGGAGCTCAAAGCTTCTCCTACACCAGGGTAGCCACAGGCCAAAGGAGGCTTACATGTGTACGCAGCGTGGGAAGAGCTTCAGCCACATATCACTTCTGACCCAGCACCAGGCAGCACACTGCAGGGAGCTCATATTTGAGTGTAAAAATTGTGGTGACTGTTTCACACACAGCTTCAGTCTCACTCTCTGCTTCAGGACTCATGAAGGGGAGAAGCCATTTGTCTGTGTGCAGTGTAGTTGGCATTTCAGTAGCACTTCTGAGCTAGTGGCTCATCTGGGATTATACACATAAAATCATTGTGGTCTTTGTGCCTCAGCAAACTGGAACCACAAGCATAAGGAAGAAACAGTCCCTTTGTAGGACCATGTAGCCTCTAAAACATTTTGTTCGTCTGGTGTACATTAAAAGTATGTGCAAGTAATACCTAAGAGTGGCAAAGCAAAGAAAAAAACCCAAGGCCCCCTAATCCAAAAAGCCTGGTTGGAATACTGATTAATTACTAAGAGTCTACTAAGAGTCTAGTGGCTGAGGAATTAATGCCCTCTCTTCTAATGCATAAATCTCTGTTGGGATGGAAACAGAAGTTTGCACTTACATAAAGGATAGCAATAGGATAGGTTACTGTCTGAGGTGAGAGTTAGGAGCTTTTGGTCCTGAGTTCAAGTACAGGAGGACCTTGTGCTAATTACTTTGTCTCTCTGTCTTTAAGACTTTTAGTTCAAAATGGAAATGTTTCTAACTTAACTTTCTGTCCTGGTTTCAGTTGAGATAGAGCTATTTTGTTCTTCTTAGTAGCTAGAATACTGTTGTGTTTTTGATTCATTGTGGGATATGATATGATAAGAATGCTGATGATGTTCTGACATTTTCGGTTGTTGCTAAGAAATCAAGGAGGACTTTTCAACTTTCCATGTGTTGCTAGTGTGCTGGTGCACAAGAAGCTGGAAGGGAGCACAGCCAGAGCAACGGACCCAAATTGTCCAGTGGAGTATTCCATATGAAACAATGTCATGCTGAGTATATAAATAAGGATTGGCTGGGAAGTTGGAGCGCTTTCTTTAATGGGATTGTGGTAGCCAGGAACAGACAGGACCTAGGTTGGTGGGTGGTAAGCAATTGCATTGTGCATTACTCTTTGTATATTATGTTATTACTGTTATTATCATGATTGTCATGGAGGCACCCACAAAACAGAGCAGATGTTAGGTGGGAATATGTGGTTTATTCCAACCAAAAAAATACCCAGCACTCTGACAGACAAAATTAAATCACAAGTTCAGATGTCAGGCAGGAATATATACTACACTACTTAAGAATTCCTAAATTTCATGAATATTCCTTTTTAGAAAGATGTACTAAAATGTGCGCACACTCACAAAAGGGAAAACTTCCCACTTGAGGGTACCCAGAAAGGGGATTGCTCACTCACAAGGGGATGAGGACTCACTCAGGGATATATGCAGAAGATGTATTCACTCACCAAAAAGGCGAGGGTGTTGAGGGCTCACTCAGTCCCAGGGAGCTTCCTCGGGTGGCATCCTGACCCAAGGGGAGAGTCCCTGACTGCAGACCTGATGTTCCAAGGAGGACCAATTCAAATGGTCTCATGCAGGGCTCTATTTATACCCTAGTCAAATCTGATCTGTGGTTGTATATGGTCATATCAGCTTTTATTGGCTGAAGGCCCCAGTCACCATAAAATCATGAGAATAAGGGCCTGTGAATAAAATCACCAGCTGTTATGTTTCAACAGCCAGAAAGTCCCAGTCTTTGTCAGGTCAGATGTACCTGACACACAGTCCACCCCATGACCACAGTCGTGATTTGACTGATTTCCTTGGAGTGGTGATGCAGTCAGCACTTGCCTCCAAAGCTAAAATGGAGTGCAGTCTTTGTCACCTTCAATGCTTATTGTAGATCATCATTCCTTAGTTACTCAAATAGCTAGTATGCAAACAGGTATCAAGGGGGGTACACTTTACCATTAACACAGATTTCACTACTATGCGCTTAATAATGGATCAATGCAATACAAATTACAATAATCGTCATAACCACAAGCTCCATTAAAGAAAATCCAAACATACCAATCTTTTTCCCAACCAATTAGTTCCCAGTACAGCAAGAATTGCTTATGAGTCTTTGCTGCTTTTTTAATTTCATTGGTCTGATCCTGAAGTGGCATTGATATGTTCAGGATGTGAATGGATCATTAGTGTTTTACCAGCTATTATATTTGGTAGTTCCCTGCACAACGTAGACCATAGTACAGTGCCATTCTAATACCCACCCATGATGACAACACTGAGTAGAAAAATCTTAAATTCATAATTTGGACAAATCCTACCATCGTTTTTGCCACCGCATTGTTGTCCACATCCTGATTGTCACCCTTGCCAGCACCAAGGTGGTTCACTTCTCCATTGTCTTGTAAGAAAACACACAGCTGTCTTCAGAGTAGTAACCATGCTTCAGGGTTAGAAGTTAGAATTTATAGAATTTATCCACTTTATTTATTTGTCCTGTTCCTGTCTAGGGCTTCCCAGGCATATAAACATCTGGGTTTTGTCAGGGTTATGGGCACAGTGTAGTGAAGGGTAGCTTCACAATTACAGTTGACCCATGGATGTCTGTAGTGGGAACTGGTCTCTTTTATCATCTGGTATAACATGCCTGTTAATTATCCCATAGGGCAGAATGCTCAGATTTTGGGGTTTCCATAGTTTCCCCAGTGGTTGACAATAAAGACTGCCTGTGGTAACCATGTGTCCCAGTTGTGGTGCGAGACATCAGCATGTCTTTTAATCAGACCAGTTGTTCATTCAGCTCTACCCTTGGCCTGAGGATAATATGGTAGACAGAATACCCATTTGATACTTTCCTTTGAGCCCAGTATTGCACCACTGTGGCCATAAAACATGACCCTTTATCACTCTGAATGCACTCAGGAGGGAGTAAAATGCTAAATTGCTTTCTCAGTGCTTGAATCATCTGATCTCTGGTGGCAGTGCTAGTGGCTGTAGCCACCAGACATAGTAAGTCTGACACCACCTCTACTCCCACCAAAACTTATCACTTCCCTTGGGATGGTTTTGATGGACTAAGTGCTCCAAAGAGCCTTGTCTTGTTTAATACACTGGGCTGGGACTTGATTTGGGTGGTTGACCTTGAGCTTTATCCAACGATAGACAAGCTTTAAGAAGTGCTTTACATATTTTCATAGACACTGGCCATCCCCAGGACCAACACTTGTAATAGAGGTCTGTTTTCCCTGAGTCACCTCACTTAATGTTCAGCCAGTCAGCCAACCATTCTCAGTCTTCCTCTTTGCTATTTATGACCTTAATTTGGGCTAGGTCATGTACCTGTTTCCTTTTTGTGGTGGGAGTTTCATTCCTTGCATGGCCTTGTATCCATCCCACCTTTAGGGGCTGTGATATGCCTCTTTCTAATAATCATTGCCAGGCTGCAGGTCTCCAGACTTTTGTGCAGCCTATAGCCCACTAATTGAATTCCCATTGGCTTATCCACTCCATGGCACCCTTACAGGATGCAGAGGAATCAGTGTAAATTATGGTGGCATTATTCTCTGCTGCCAGCAGAAGGGTGCACAATTCCCCCATCTGTGCTCTACTGTCCCCCTCCTTGTTTTCCCCGTACCAATTTCCAGTGCTGCTGCTTTATATTGCCACCTGGATCCTACACCATGGGTGGGTGCATCTGTGAACCACATCCCTTCTGTATCTGAGCCTGTGGTCTATTTGGGTACCTTTTTAGTCAGTGAAGGTCTATAGGGCTGTCCTAACAAAACAAAGGTTGCAACTTGGAGACCTTAGCCGAGCCCTCTTTTAATTGCAGTACCTGTCCTACTCCTTATAGGTGGTCATACCACTTCTGTTCTGTGGCTTTTTGGGTTACTTCCTTGTGAGGGGGTGATCCTTTAAGGATTGAATTGGGCAGAGAGAAAAAATCTTGCACTACAGTATCTTTGAAGAATATAACCTCTCTGCGTCCTTGACAGCCCTGGTAAGTGAGAGAAATCCTTTCTCACAGATTGAGTACCATTGTTCAGTTACTTTAAATGAGGTAGATGAAAATAATAAAGGTCTAGCCAGTCCCCTTCGTCCCTTTTGGAATAGACCATAATAGGAGGCATGTTCGGCAAACTCCCATTCTGCCCTCAGCAGGTCTTGTAGGATGTAGCAGGCCTAGCCTCTGATAAACCTTAAGCTCATTCATTAGGACATTAAGGGCCTCTGTATGTTGTGGAGTCCAATCCCAAGCCCTGTTTTTCCACAGTAAGTTGTACAAAGGCTGGGCAACCACTGAGAACCTAGGAATTTGCTTCCTCCAATAGCCCAATGTATCCAGCAGCTGCTGTAATTCTGTTTTATTGTCCAGAGCTTACCCCTTCTCAATAGTGGACAGTGTATCTATCATCAGGTACTGCAACTGGACTAGCTATCCACCAAGCTCCTAGGAATTCAGTCTTTTGTCCAGGACCTTGGCAGTTGGAAGGCAGAATGTCTAACCCGTTATTAGTTAGCAAACCCCAGAGAGTCTTGGCTACTCACCCAACCTGTTCTTTGCTGTCTGCCCACCAGAATGTCTTCAGTGTATCGGTATATGTGAATGCCTGATGGTACTTTTCCAGTGTCAAGCACAGCTAAGGCATTGTGGGTCATAGTGGGAGAGAGTTTGTACCCTTGTTGAAGCTGATTAAGGTGTACTGTGTCCTCTCCTAGCTGAAAGTAGATTTGGATTTGTCCTCCTTCCTTAGGGGAATCATAAAAAACATGTCCTTAACATCTAAAGTGGCCATCCTCAAGTGAGTACCTGCCTGTGTTGCTGTTACTATTGAGGTTATACTGAGGATGGCAGTTGTTAGCAATGGGGTATTACCGTTCAGTTTTCAATAATCAATTGTTAAATGCCACCACCTATCAGGCTTATAAACTGGCCAGATGGGAGAATTATAAAGGGAATGGGTGCAGCTTATTATTTGTCGCTTCTCCAGGTTGTCAGTCACTTCTGTAATGCTGTGTTCAGCTGTGACTGGTAGAGGGTATTGAGAAACACAGGTCACTTTAGACTGCAGCACTGCAGAAATGAGCTGCAGGGTTCAAATGCTGAGCAACTTCCACCCCACGGCTTCTGAAACTCCACACATGGCCACTGGGCAGATGCCTGCCTGCTAGTATATCGAATCCCAACATATTCTCCTTGTAAGGGCTTAGAGCCACCTCCTGGGCTGTCATCCACTTTTCCCCAGGCAGCCGAAACTGAGTTTGAGCCATGAAACATTTTTCTGCTGCACCCGTTCCCCCTGTTATGTTTATAGGTTGATAGTTTTCCTTAGGGGTTCGATTCCTAGCTCCTCATCTTGTAGCTTATTTAGAACACTAATTTGGTGCCCTGTATCAATTAAAAATGATAAACTTAATAGCTTTGTACCCACAGGAATATGTATGTAATTTTCCCTGGTAGAGGACCATTGGCAAGAATTCACCATGTGGAGTGATCTGCTGAACTCACATTGCAACTTCTGTTTTTTCAATCCTTTTGGTTCCACTCACAGGGGCATGAAAGGGTTAATTGTGCTGTCCTGTGGAGGGGTGGTTGCCTGTGTTTCTCCTGGGCATCTCTTTTTCTCTCAGTTTTGGATATGGCCAGTGGGCCCCTGCAGCACTGCCCCCGGGGTACCCCCATCTCTATGCTAATGCTTTTTGAGATGTTCCTTCCTGGATTGTGGGTTTAGGAGGAGACTCCCAGTTCCAGTACTCCCTATTCCAATTGGTACCACTGCCTGGCTTGGTCCATCCCATCTTGCTCCTTCAAGTAGTTATATTGTGTAGTGGCTTTGCCCAAGTCAACATGTTTGTGGTGGGATTCTAAGGATTTTGCTGATTACGTTCTATGGCCCTCTGAATCATTTCTCTGAGAGCCTGGATGCGCATCTTTAAAGCATCTGGTAGCCATTTAATGAGCAGTCTGAGGTGGTCAGGATCCAGTACCCCATGCTGCCGCCTCTCACACATCACCTGGATACAAGCAGCCCTTTGCACTCCTTCTGACAACTCCAACAATCCTTTTATCTGGTTAGTCACAGGCTCCCCATGGTCTTTGGGGTCCATGCCAGCCCAGTAAGTCACTGTGGGACATCATTGGTTAGTTGCCTGCAGGCCCATTGCTAAGAAACACTCCAGGACCCCCAAATCCTTCAGCTTCATCATGTAGCAGTATCTGATGCAACCCCCAGCTCCACTGAAGAGACTCTCCATAAATACGCAGTTTTGTTTTCATTCAGCTTGTCAATCCAGTCTTCAAAAAGGGAAAGAAGGAAGACCCAGGAACCTACAGGCCATTCAGCTTCACGTCCATACCCTAGTGGAATGTGGTCATATATGGTTATGTCAGCTTTTACTGGCTGAGAGCCTCACTCATCATAAAGGTGTGAAAATAAAGGCCTGTCAGTAAGGGTGCAAAAAGACTCAGCAGCTGTTATGTGTCAATAGCTAGGAAGCCCCAGTCTGCCCCTGTCAGGGCAGGTGTGCCTGCCACTATTATTTTAATTTTATCTTACTTCAATTATTAAACTGTTCTTATTGAGGCTCACAATTTTTACTTTTTTTTTTTTTTTTTTTTTAATTCTCCTTCCCATCCTACTGTGAAGTGAGGGGAGTAAGTGGCTGTGTGATGCTTGGTTGCTGGCTAGGGTTAAACCACAACACTCAAGTGTAGAGTGTGGACTAATGTGTGCCTAGGTACTACAGTCATTAGAGACAGATGAGTCTAGTAGCTTAAAAAGCAACTTGTTCTGAAAACCTAGATGTCTTTGTCCTTTGCATTTTAAAAGAAGATTTTATAAAACTTTGAGCTTGATAAGTTCATTCATGTTCTAATGGAATTTGGGTTCCTTAAATTCCAAAGGCATCTCTGAATTGGGTACCAAAAGCATGCTAGAGAAGTTGCCATTACTACAGCCCATGTTCTTGGTGTGAATTCTCCTTCCTTTAAGGCCACGTTGGCATTTTTGTGGACACAATTAGTAGTAATAATGCCAGAACACTATTTTTATATACTAATAAGCACAAAATATTTTGAAGTTTATTTGTTTTCACCTCCTTTAACAGATCTTGCCATCCAAATATTTGCAACAAGGATCTGAATCAGGAGATCCTGGTATTTTTAGAAACTGATTTATAAGACATGTTAGCTCTGATTCCCCAGTCACTTGTTTTAATGTTTTTAGAAGCCTGAGTTCACTTAACCTTCTAGCGCCTATCTGTCTCCACATCCCTATTTTTTGTAACAGACCCCTAGAAGGTTGCATCCTTTCATCTTGTTCTCAGCATTCTCTTCTCTCCCAAGTCCCCTTAGGAAAATGAGAGAAAAAACGCACAAGTTGGGCACCTTCTATTTTTTCTTTCCTATGTCTAAATAATTTGTCTTTTTTTTTTATTTTTTATTTTTTCCCCTCAAATCTTCCCCACATATAAGTGTCAGATTTAAATTTGGTAGCTGGTAACAGAATGTTGTTGGTCTAGACAAGGTAATAGAACTGTTAGAAAGTGGGTAGTTAAGCTGATACTATTTGCAGGAAGTTCAGGTACCTCGGGTTCCCAGTTATAGGATGGTAAATTTGACATAGTCCAGGACTTCCTTTTTGTTCTTGAAACTGTTCTCTTTGATTCCTTAGTGCTCAGTTAAGCTTACATAGCAGTACAGTGGCAGAGAGAAATCCAGGTTGATTTGGATCTGTGAGAGGGCATCTTTTAAAGTCTATCTGAAGTCTGAAGTCCTATATTCAGACTCCCAAAGGAGAATGCAGTATGAAAGTTTGAGTGTATTACTCTGGATGTGAACTTCCAGTGTGTTGAACCAGAATTAATGTTTTCCTAGAACTAGACATATTCTAGGTCTGGAAGCAGTACTAATAGACTTTTCTTGCCTATTTCTGATGAATATGAGCTCTTTCTCTTACTCTAAATAGTGGACCTGTGCAACAGTTACTTTATTACTAATTTATTTCAACTAATTCCAAATATATGACAAATTGTCAGTTAACTTAGACAATGTAGGGAGTTTGGGGAGGGCTCAATATTTCATTATAAATAACAATTAGGACACACAAAAATCCTACTGATGGTAGATGCTAAACCTTAGAAAACATTAATTTTAAACTAATATCTCGTTAAGTCTGCTTATTTGATAGGTTTCTATACAAATTCATTCAGTGTTCAAGAACCATGGTTATCTAACTTCAGAGTTGTATTTTTTCATAAATGAAAGCAACACTGAGCATGGGGGAGAGGGGGAAAAGGGAGACCACTTACCATGTATGAATCCACTCATGCATGAGATAGAGATTAACCATCAACTACTATCCTTGTCTCAGGTGGATGACCAGCTGTCTGAGGTGATTGAACAGTTTTTTAAGGAAGTTACAGAGGTGTCTGATCTCATATTAAAAAAAACCCCAAAACAACAAAACCCAAACAACTAATTTCAGACTGGAAATTACCTAAATATATGAGTGGAGATAATTTTACTTTGAGGTCATGAATGGGTCTTCTTTATCTGTGCAAAGTCCTGCATAGTACGACACAATTTATGGACTCCAGAGCAGAGGGTGAGAAGTGTGAGTAGGGAAAAGGTGTGGAGCTCTGGACATATGTGAGTCATGTCAGGGAGAGTAAAGAGACACAATGCCTCTCTCTTCCTCAGCTGTAGTCCCAAGTGGATGTCTCTTAGCAATCAAGATTGTTAAACCTGCTGTATTCCACCAAAATGCCCATCTCTGAACTTCCAAAGCTTCATTAGTCCTAGTAATCTATATTTCTAATTTATAAAATCTATATAATCTAATTTTCTTATCAGCCTTATCTTTTAGACCTTAGTTTAGCATTACATGTTACAGAGAGCATATGTAGGGCACAGTGTCCCTCAGGATGGAGAATTAGATATAGCATTGAAAAGGAAATAATTCTAAATTTCATCAGTATTTCACCAGTATTTGAAGAATGTTCATCTTGTAATGCTTAACAAAAAGGCAAGAGCAAACTGAATAGTCCCTAATTCAGTTAAGCAAACATCAGCTCTTACTGTATAGAAAACATTTTTTGGTATTTTTAGGTGTTGTCAGTATGTGTCTCAGCAACTCTTAAGTGTAAATTTTATTGGATTTTTTTTCTTTTTAGTAAACATAAAGGGAGTAAAAAGTCTATTTCATGGACATTTATTGACTTAGGTTTAAATTTCTGTAGACAATGCATAGTTCTGACACAAACAAATAGAAGCAATGTTTTGTCACTCTTTTGAAGTTGACCTGTATGAGGATGTGCTTCCACAAACACAAATGTTCAATTTTTAGTGTAGATAAACTCTGCATGAATTCATACTCTAAAATATAAAATGTTTCTAAATCTCAGTATTTTTCCATGGTGTGGATGTTGTTGGAGCTGTTCTAATTTCTACTCAGTGTCAGACAAATGCCCCTCCCTCCAGTAAGTCAGTAACTTTTTTAAAACTCAGCACCTGAAAAAGCATTTTACGTAAGATTTGGATAAATGTGGAAGAGTAACTGCTCTGCCTTTAACCTCGTAAGAAGCAAACAAAGCAAAGGTTCATTTACAGGAAAAAAACCCCACCCACATGTGTGAAAGGACTTGATCTTTCTGTGTGGCATTTCAATGGTTAAAAAAATAATTTCCAAGTATATTTTCTGATTACTTAAGTCTTTTTTTTTTTTTTTTACTTTAATTTACAGCTACCACTTCCACATTTATACATTTTAATGATTTGCTCTTCTAAATGATACTTACCAAATCAGCTTATTCCAGAAAAAGAATCCATGAAATAGTCTTGCTCAATCAGCCTTTTTTCTTGAATTACTTCCTTATCTATGAAAACGCAGTTATCACTTTTGATTACCCTTAGATAATTAAATAATGACAAAAGTGCTTAATTTATTAAATTAAGTAGCTTTAGCTCATACTGCCTTCTGATGTACAATTTAACTGCCATTAACACATCTTTTGCTTCAGATATTAAAAGCAAATACCCCTTTTTAATTTCTGTATCATGGACTAGATGCTAAAATGATATAAAGCTTTTAGATTATTAAAACAAATTTTGCAATCAGATCATTTTTTTAGCTTTTAAAATCAAATGTATACTGACATAAATATACTTAGGCACTAAAACAACTTTTCAATAATATCAATATAATTGTCTTTTTGTTTCATTATGTTGTTGGGGAGAAAATGTGAGCTGAGACTGTGCCCTTCATGAAATGTTTGCAAGCTCCAAGTCAGAGAGTACTCTTGTAGGAGTACTAGAGTCTGATGTCTGTGACTGAAGTAGGATGTTAATGGGCACTCCCTGCTCACTGCCCTGTTGCTTGTCAGGGCCTTGCCCTTCCCTCCCTGATCACAGCTTTTGCAACTGAATACAAACTGAGAAGTCAGAAGTTCTTTCTTTACAGATAAATACTTTCTGATAAGTCTATTAGTCTTCAGATGCCCACCTGTATTTCTTACTTTTAGAATATTAAAATATTATTAATTAATCAATTAATCAAATTTATTGTCTTACTTTAAAAATATTAATGATTGCAGGATTTTTTAATTGAAGTTATTGGTCTTGCTTGATTTGAAGGATTGAATTCAAACAAAACACTGAGTTTCTTTGTGCTTTTGTTTTTGGAAAAAGAAAAGAAGGGGGAAAGGGTGAAATAACTGAGGAAAACAAAGAATAAAATGGAGACCTCAGTAAGAAGAGAAAAGGCAAATTAAAAAAAGCTACAAAAGGGAAGATAAAGGAAAAAGGAGTGATTAGATTGAACCCTCCCCAGTATAGCTTTTCTTCTCATTTACATTAATGGAAATGTACTAGAACTCCAATGGATGTTCTTACTTACAAGTGATTTTGAATGACTGTGTGAGCAACACTCAATATGTGTATCAGATTTGAGATGTGTGTGGCCCTGAACGGCCATGGGAGGGGAAAGCCTAAAGCCTGAAATCATCCTGTATCTCCTTTTTATGTGAATAAATCGAGTCCTTAAAGAGATGAAAGGGAGTACTAACTACAATTTTTATAAAACAGGAATAAGAAGAGTACATGTTTCCTGTCTAATTTATTTTAAATTACTTCTGAGTAATTCTTAGGAATAGAAAACAATGATGTTACTGAATGGCTGAATATTTATTAGTGTAGCCAGTACATACTTATACAAATGTATTGCTGAAGATTTGAAGCTACGAGTGAAGTCTGTGAAAATACCACACTGTGAAACTAATATACTGATGATGAGGCCCGAAGGATCTCATCTCAGCTTGAATTTTGTTACAGGGAATTTCATCAAACTTGAGCTTATTAAAAACAAAACCACAGTATAGTGATTTTGTTCTTTGCGCCGGGATTCCTCTCTTTGGTTACTTCCCAGTTTTTCAGAAACTACCTTGTGCAAACAATTTTTTTGGCATTTGCTTGCATCTTTTTGACCTCATTGACCTTTCTACCACATTTATCATGACTAAGCTTATCTGACTTTTTTCCAGTTGCAGCAATTGTTGTGAGATTGTGATACAGTGACTTACTGCATTCTCTTACTTGCACTTTGTTTTCATTACTTCTTTCCTTGAACAGAATCAGGATGGAAAGTCTATGTTTGTGACATTTATGAAAAATGCTCTCTTATGATAAACAGTAAAACAAAAAAATTAGAGTCAAGATTTATTAATCAAAAGGGGACAAACCTTACATATTAATTGTTCATTAACAGCATAAAATTTTGATAACAACTTTGCAATGGGTGCGAGTGCAGCAGAGATGACTACACATATCTGAGTATACTATAGACATATCTGAGCTAGCTTTATCTGTATCTGAGATATGAAGATGCTAAACACTGATGTATCTGTCACAGCGTAGAGATAGCAAGACCAGTATTATTACCAGTATACCATCTAAATAACACAAATCTAATTCAGAAATTTCTGCTCTGACCTACAGTCAAAGTAATATAGAACCAGTTGACAATGGAGGCTATTGAATTTGATATGGAAAAACTTAGGTGACTGTGTAATGACAGCTGTGAAGAGGACAATGAAAGTTGTATAGGTTGCTGTAATTCTGATATGTTTGGATTTTTTTGAGCACAAGTTTTTGCATTACTTAACATACACTTAATATAAGTCTGTGAAGAGTGTTAGCTACTTATACTCCCATCAGGGAGTATTCCCCTGTTATTATCATCAATATAGAGAAGAGAGGTGTTCAACACCCTAAACAGATCTAGACATGATCACACACACACTCAAGGAGTTAAGTGCTACTCTGCAGCAATATGGATTGAATTTGGCTGTCAGATGATTTGTGAGCAAAAGCGTGTGTCTACAAATTATAACATAATTTCCAGTAGTTTTCTCTGAAATTGCCTTAGATTTGATTAAGTTACTGCCAGAACAAAGTACATTTTCTATGCATTAATCATTAGAAATAAACTTATATTTTTAATTTATTTCTAATAAGTAATACGTTCTGTTGAATGATTGTTCTTTGTTTATGGATGACTGCTAGAGCAGCTTGAATTTTATAATAATTCATGAGAAATTAATAAGCAGTCATAATGAATAAACTTAGGGACAGTTTAATGACTATTCATCAGCAGCTCATGCACAACAAATCCAAATGTTTATCAAAGATGTTCATAAACATAGTGCACAAGCAGCTTTAATGAACTGATAAAGAACATTAATGAACATTCATTATGAATTTCCCTTTGCTGAGAATGACATCCTCAGAGGAGATCTAACATTTCAAATTATTTTTCTTTTAAAGAAAAGAACAATGGATGTTTCAAAAAATCCTAGTACTTAAGATGGGGTGAAAATAAAATTCGGATTTAATTTTTTATTGAGACCAGGAAGAAGTTGTGTGAAGAAGTCTAAGAATATCTGGTCTTGTCATGATCCATGTGAGGGATCTTTGAAGACCATTTTGCCAGAAGTCTGACAGATATTTACAGTCATCACCTCCTACTTTGTGGATTGGTACCTTCACTGTGGATTTCATGACTGTCTGTTTTCCACAGAATACAGAATAATGGAAATGTAGGGCTGCATTCTAAGAAGCTTGAACATTAAGCAGAAGAAAAGTAAGAAAAAATTCTAGAGGTGTGAGAAAAGGGAGTAATATTTAGGAATTCACAGAAGGGGGAATTATTTCTAGAGTTGCATCTGTATGCCAAAGGATATGTTCAAGTTCAGAAATGGACTGCCCATTCATGGACAAGATATCCATAAACAGGGGTTACTAAAGTGAATATGCAGGAATGTATCCTCTTAACATCCCAAATGATCGTGACTGCTTAGATATGATGGAAATGATTATATTGTCCTTAAATGAAATGACCTGTTGCTCTCAGAGACAGGATAAAGACCATTGATCTAAACTAGTAGAGCTTTTCTTATGTCCTTAAATGATATTTGCAGTGAATAAAGAGATTAATCTTTGGGAGGTTTGTGAAAGATACATAAGTTAGAACATGATAAGCATCAGAAACGTCATGGCTGGGGGACTGTTTTCACACTTTGTGTAATGCTGAATGGAGGATTTACGTTGACACATATCTTTTAGAAACTTGAACTATTTTATTTCATATTTCAGCATTATTTTTTGGTAGTAGAGCATTTGTAATCCCAGTAACAATTATAATCTAAAATTTGAGAAAAAAAAAAAAGTTGAAGTTTCAATGCTGTATTTC
>JANHGN010016520.1:0-31231 GCA_024605025.1 Megaceryle maxima
TCAAATCCATATCTCTCCAACTTGGCGAGTAGGGTGTTGTGGGGACCCTGTCAGAGGCCTTGCAGGAGTCCAGATAGGTCACATCCACAGGTCATCCCTTGTCCACTGGTGCAGTCACTCTGTCGTAGAGAGACACTAGGTTTGCCAGGCAGGATTTCCCCTTAGTGAAGCCATGCCAGCTGTCCTTGATCACCTGCCTGTCCTCCATGTGCCTGATCAGGCCTTCCAGGAGAATCTGCCCCGTGATCTTCCCAGGCACAGAGGAGAGGCTGGCAGGTCTGTAGTTCCCAGGCTCCTCCTTTCTACCCTTTTTGAATAGAGGTGTAACCTGTCCCTTCTGCCAGTCCCTAGGGCCTCCACCTGACTGCCAGGACTTCTCCAATATTATTGAGAGCGGCTTGGCGACTCCATCTGCAGTTCCCTCAGAACTCTGGGACGCTCAGATCTCCTGTGTTTGAGAAACGTGGCTCTGCCTTTGTTCTCTGGAGTTTATCTCTGAAAAAGGGCGGTCACTCTAGCGCATGCCAGCGAAGCCGCTAGCGCCACTAAAGCATGAGGCAGTGTCATGGCCAACGCGAGCACTGGGCTGGTGCCTCTAACCATGACTGGTCTATTGCCTGTAAGCACAAAGAACCACAAACATGAGAGAGGGGAAAGTTGGCAAGTGAAAAACAATCCAAGCTGCTCTCACTCATTCCCTCACTCAGGCTACAGCCATCTCTGTCTTACAGCCTGTGCTCCAGTGCCCCGGGAGTGCTGACCTTCAGGTCATGCATTTACAAGGCCTCCTAGTGTCGTTCAGCCCTTGAAATGTAAATGCTGATTCTGTCAGACTATGAAGTTTAACATCACCCTAAGTTGGATCAGTTGCTTAGTGGTCCTGTTGCTTCAGGATTCTCAGTTCTGGCTGTCCCTGAGCCAGCATCTGTGTCACTGTGTGTTCCCTACCACCTCAGGGGTGATCTTTCTGGCTGTCCCTGAGCCAGCATCTGTGTCACTATGTGTTCCCCACCACCTCAGGGGTGATCTTTCTGGCTGTCCCTGAGCCAGCATCTGTGTCACTGTGTTCCCCACCACCTCAGGGGTGATCTACAACCCAAAGCAAATGTGTCTGTCTTTAGGAAGCCTTCTAATCATTTCCACTAGATGTCATGGAGGAGGAAATAATACTTTCTACTGGCCTGTTGCCTGCACATCCCTCCTCCTCATTCCCAAACCCATGAGTTTGCTGAGACCATTCTCAGCCAGAGAAATAGGGCTGCTTGTAATTTTGTCTTTTTTAGACAGGAAAGGTGACCTGTCGAGGCTTCAGCCTAAGAGCCTGTGACACTGGGACTTTTCCTAGCCCTTAATAAGGACTCAAGGATTTTCTCAAACCAAGGTTTTAGGTTGCCCAGTGAAGTGGTAGATGCCCCCTCCCAGGAAGCATTCAAGGTCAGGTTAATGGGTCTCTGAGGAACTTGATCTAGTTGAGGATGTCCCTGCTCACTGCAGGGTGGGTTGGACTAGGTGACCTTTAAATGTCCCTTCCAACCCCAAACCATTCTATGATTCTATGATTTAGTTTTAAGGTAAAAGTCATATATAAATCTAAAAGACAAGAAAATATAAGAGAGTAAAACCCAAAGTCTACAAGTCAGGCAGGCTTCCATTGAGTTCAGTGGTATTTTACAGATAACTGTGGGATTAAGAGGCCAACGCTTCACCATTGCAAATAAACTCTTAAGTATTCCTTAGGGAAAAGCTTTTGTGGGTCATTTCTTCAGTGAGCTGAACTCTGATTTCTGTCAGCAGACTGTGCTGAACTTTCTCGTCAACAGCATGTCTGCACATAGTTTTGATTTGCACCTTTGAAATTTCTAATGACTGTTTGTTTTGATATTATTAGTTGACACTACTTCTAAAACTGTGCAATGACTTTTGACCAGGAAAATACACCAGTCCACGTGCAGTCCCAAAGTAGGCAGCATGTATAGCCATTTCCTCATCCAGCTGGTAGCAAGTTTGCAACATGTCTAACTAGCCTGCAGTGATAGGAGTTGGCAAGAAATTCATGTTTAGAGTAGCAATAAATATTTCTAATGAAACAAACTTTATGAGACTGGCTCTAAAACCAGCTAATGATGCATGTGAACATGTGAAATTTATACCATTACTGTTTTCTTGAGAAGAAACTGACATCAGCAATGACTTACAGATTCTTCTTTCATTTGGTATTTCCTTCTCCATTCTAATCCCTCTAAAGAGTCCAAGGTTCATGTGGCAATTAATTGAAAACACTTTTTCTCAAAGAGAAATAATAACAAAGGGTTTCATCATCTAGCTTTTGTTAAAAATCAATGGCAAAACTATCTTCTGAATTTTAAGATGAAAATTATCAGACCCTACATCTTTAGCTACTGACTACCATAAGGATTAATGTTAGAGGTTTGGAAGAATTTCCCCTAGAGCAGGAAAAGCCATCAAAAAGGCAATGTGTGAGGCAGCGAAAGAAAAAAAAAAAAAAAAGAAAAAAGGAATCATTCACTAAAACCCTGCATTCTTCTTTAAGCTCTATAATGAGGATGACTGAAAATATCAGCTCAGCCTGTCGTCTGTAGGCTTGTTGCAGACATTCATTAACAAAGAACAAGAAATTGCATATTTTCCTAAGTTTCTTCTTAGGACTTGGAAGTCATTTAGCACAGGAATGACTTGTGCATTGTTACTTCTAGTAGTACGTGATCCTATGACAGATTTTGATGCATAAGGAAAAAAACCCAACAGAATCATAAAAAATTACCTTCTCGTAGGTTAGGTTTTGATGAAAAGATACTAGTGTTATTCTACTCAGTGTGTAAATCTGGTAGAACCTCTGTGATATTCACTGGGGAATTTTTTGTGCCGGGCACTGGTTCTGTATCCCTTGCAGAAGAACACTAGCCAGCACTCTCCAGGTCCATAACTCGACAGCCTTGATCTTTGCTTTTAATCGTAATTTGGAGGCCAGAGTTAGCATGACCGTGTGTGCAATGTTGTTGTTGGGGTTGGGTTCTGTTCAGGCTCATGAAAAGTGTACTTCTGAGAAGCTCTGTGGTCTGAGAAACTTCTCTTGGTGCTCTTTGCCTTTTACAGTTTTTGCTTCAGGGCCCAGTCAGCCTACGCCTGGATGAGATGTTGCAGATGTGACATCAGGTGTTAAGAACCTCGTGGCTAGCTTGGAAGCCTTTGCCTCTTTCTTGCAGGAGTTGTCCTGAGCACCAATAGTATGTGGTTTAGTTTTTTTCTCTCATCAGGAATAGAGTCTGTGTCACTGACAGCACATCCTGCTTTGATGCCTCAGGAGAAGGCATTATTTCCCATACGATTGACTTCTCCTTATACACAATCTTCAATCATTTTGTTCACTAGCTCGTGCCATGAGGCTGCATGATGTTCATCTCTGTTGTCTCCAGGCTGGCCTACCAGGCTGGAGGAAAGATATGAAAGAGGTTGGATGTGCAAGAGTCCAACTCCTGGCACAGGCCTCTCTAGCCATTTGCCTCAAAGCACAGGAGAATAAGCACCCAAGTCAGGCAAGGCTCCTTTGTGGGGTCACAGGGTTGTAGATGAACTCTAAAAGAGCTTTGTATGGAGACCTCATGACATACTCATGAACACAAAAAGGATATTCCAGGGTTGCCATCAAGTCCTCCAGCAAAAAATAGTGTGTCTCAGGATGAGCTGTCCTTAATGGAACAGTCTTTGTGAGTTTGCACCCTGGCCGGACTGACGATTCCAGGATGCTGCGACTAGATTGCTTCTGGCACCTGATGCCTGCAGCAGGGATTCTTCTCTTTTTAATCCTTTGTTGACACGTTTGTTTCTACAAATACTGACCAAACTAAGTAAGTACCTTTAAACTGCTGAGGCTGTTCACAGACTGCTTGTTTTGAATGACTGTTTGCTCATTTACTACACAAGACCATACGAATCACGGTGTACTTGGTTGGGTTTTTTGGGGTTTTTTTTGCCTGCTTTTTGCATCATTCACACTTTCATAAAATAGGAGGCTAGGAGATTGAAGAGATTTCAAGATGGCCACACAAACACTTCTGGCGTGGAGTTTTCCGTGAAGACATTTACACAATTGCCCAGAAGTCTTCTGCATACCTTGAACATTCTTTCGTGAACTTGAAAAAAAATTAAACTCCGTTTTCCCAGGCAATGAATAAAGGGGCTGCAAACAACATCAAAGCAAATGCCTGTGTGGTTTATACTTAAAGCATTGCAAATAGCCCCTTTTTAGAAAAAAAAAACCAAAAACCAAACAAACAAAAACCACAAAAAACCCCTCCAACAGACTCCTCCCAGCTCTATTTCTGCTAAATTCACTTAAACCCAAAAGGCATATTTTGGTGCTCTGTGTTTTTCTAAGCATTTCACAGTTTTTTGGGGACATTACTCTAACATCTGTTTTTATTTCCTTGTTAATTCCTTTTCCTGACTCTGAACATAAAATATTCAGGAAAGTATGATTTCAAGGATAGGATGTTTGTATGCTTTCAGAAAGCTCCATCTTGGTGTATGTTAGGATAAACTCTTTATCTCAAAGCAAAACAATGAGAATGAAAATCAAAAGGCCATATATATGGTACAGAGATAAAACCTTACCGTGCAAATATGCTGTCACTGAGAAGAGACAAGCAAGAATGTCAGTCAGAAGACTTGCAATCTGCACACACACACAAAAAAGACTTGTTCAAGAGGAGATCCTGGAGAAGGGTGTTTTATCAGTTAGATGTAGGCTGTGACAACAGTGCCTGAGGAAATGATTTTCAAGTAAACGGTTGTGCTGTGCAAGCCCCTGGTTTTCACAAAAAGTGCAACAGATTCCTCCCATATTGGAGAGGGAACTTACACAGGGATTTACTTAAAGAGAAGCCTCGTGTCACCAACCCTTTTTCTGTACTACTATTTATTTAATCCTGAAGCGTAAATCACAGTTAGATTTATTAGTTTAATCTTACTGGGGTTACTGCCTTTGCATTGGGGCAGCATGCTTTTTGGTCTCTTTCCTCTTCTCTACTCCTCATTATTTTTCTGGCATAATAAACCTCTCTAACTTCCCTGAAGTATTACTTTAAAATAATGTAGCATTTTTACCAGGAAATGATCCAGTCTCCTGAGTAACATTCACCACTGATGCCTCCTTCTTTCCATGGAAGACAGTCTTTTAGGCAATTTGTTAGTTCCTCAGCACCTTGGAGAAAAAAAAAAAGAAAAAAAAAAAAAAAGTCAACTCTTTTCAGGCTCTAATTGTACCCAGATGAGATTTAGCCAGATGAGGTACATCCTGAAGTGCCACTGAAAGAAGGAGGAATTAAGGATACTCTGTCCATCCAAAAACTGAAGAAACTTGCTTGGAAGGACCTGGTTTTCTACGACATTATTCCAGACACCTGTAGAGCACTGAGTCTTGCCAGAAAGGCACCGCTGGGACAGCACTGTGCTTTTGCAGGGTGGCGTTGGTTCCTTAGCTGCTTAAAAGATAATTTGTTTGCGTGAAGACAGGTTAACCTGTGGCCTAGAAAAGAGGCATAATTCACTCGGAGAACGATGTGGTCTTTGGCTTGTGTCATTACACTCTGAGTGCTGAGCTGAACGCTGTGGTACTCGTAATCTAGAACTGGGAACAAGATGATACAAAATGTGCCATCCATTTCAAAGCGAGAGGGCTTTCTTTGGTCGATTGGGTGGTGGCTTTTGTTCCCCCGTGGAAGAAGCCAGGCTTATTAGTTGTGTGTCTGTTCTAGAATGTATGAACAACCCAGGAGGTCTGTGCTTCATTGCAATACTGCTTATTCTTTGGACTAGAGTTTTCTTTCTCCCAAGCTACTTTACTCAAATTGCAACTCCCAAAAACCCAACAAAACAAAAAATCCAATTGCATTCTCCTTTGGTAGGAGCCACCGAGGGGGATTTTTAGCCTTGGAGGTTGAGTGGCATAAGGAGGGATGAAAATGCTGTCAAATGCCACAGGCTCACGCATCCACAAAGACACTTACCTGTTCCTGCTCCTGACAAATTGCCACTGAGTTTTCAGACGGAAGCTGGGAAGAAATAGTGACAACTTACTAGATTTTTTCCTCTTCTTGCTTGTGTATCGCTTCTCTTACAGGCAAAAGGACAGGGAAGAAAAGCAGAGTCTTAGTCAGTTGATTACTTATAAATGCGGAAGGATACACCCCGAATCCTTTCTCCTTTATTAATTTTATTATTTACTCTGGCTCATGCTTGTGCTAGAGACTGGAAGGATTATGAGAAATATTCATAAAGCACAGTGACAAACCTTCCTCTTTCATAGCCTTGCTTTGTGATATTTATTACCGGGACGACATTGCGGAGTTTTATGGGCATTGTAACCTGCAAAGCTCACCAACGATTTGCTGCCAGCTGTATTTACCAGCTCCCTTCAGAA
Organism: Megaceryle maxima; assembly: GCA_024605025.1. Lineage (NCBI taxonomy): Eukaryota > Metazoa > Chordata > Aves > Coraciiformes > Cerylidae > Megaceryle > Megaceryle maxima. Next base: position 6,440 of record JANHGN010016520.1, read on the forward strand.
GATACCAAAAACCATTGCGTATTTCTCTTTCAGTTATCCAGTTTGGCTTTGTCACACTCTTTGTTGCCTCATTCCCCCTGGCACCTCTCTTTGCTCTTCTGAACAACATCATAGAAGTCCGGCTGGATGCAAAAAAGTTTGTAACTGAGCTAAGGAGGCCAGACACTGTAAGAGAAAAAGATATAGGTGAGTAATGAAAAAATATTGCAGTAAAGATAACACCAAAAATTCAACAGGAAAGAAGAAAAATTACAGCAAATCCATTAATAAGTTCTGTTTTTCACTTACAGGAATTTGGTATAACATTTTGAGTGGTATTGGAAAGCTTTCAGTTATCATTAATGTAAGTATTTGGTCCCTCCAATATAATTTAAATGATAATATATTGTCCAATTACATTGTCCCTCCAATATAATTTAAAAGAGGAGTCTAATTTTCTCCACTGCTATGAAATACAATAAAATCTACGTTACTCAGCTCACTCCTGTGGAAGGGTAACACACGGTTTAATTACAGACAAGGTGGCCATTCTCATCTCATTCTCTCTAGCCTTATGCAGGACAGGAAGACTCATTCATAAAGAACAACCAAAGCAGGGGATGTAAGCAGGCAGCACTCCAGACAATTGATAAAGATCTCCTCCTCATAGCAGATGAGCCTTGCCTTTTCTCTGCTCCTCTACTAGTTATGCTGTATGGTTGGTATGAACAAAATAGATGTAAATATAACATCCTAGATTCTGGGAGCAGAAAGTCCTTAACTAGATTAGCATTTGCTCTGAGATATAAAGGTATGGTTTTATGCCTCAACAGAATTTCTTCCACAGAGTGAGTATTTCTGTAAGAGTAGCTTTATTTTTTTGAGTTGGGTTACACACTCCCCAAGCTACAAAATCTTAATGGAAAAATATATTCTTTCATACAACAAGAGCGATTCCATGAACAAAATATGTGTCTGCTATACACATATATTATGTTTATTGTTCTACATGTATTCCTGAAGTAAAATTTTCCCGGATATGCGTTCAGCTAAAAAAGACTTAGGACTGTTTTGACCCACGTATCAGAGAATTATCAAGTGCAACTGTAAAATATCAAAGATACCAAAGCACTTTAGAAAAGCAGGTGACTGTCACTGCCGAAGGGGGAACTTGTGCAGAGGTGTTATGTGAGTTACAGCACCATGTGGCAGCGTGCAAGCTATCGAGCTCTCATTAGCTCTGGGAGAACGATAATGGCTCCATAGCAGCAGTGTCCTCTGGCTTGGGCAGAGCATTGCTCACTTATGGCTCAGCAGTTTCCCGGATTTAAGGTGGGAAATCTGCTCAGCTCTGCACATACCCATAATTTGGCTGTCAGTCACAGATTGAAGGTTTCCAGCAGCAGTCTGTGCCGGATGAGTAAAACTCTGCAGCCTCTCTGTTTTATCTGAACACACTCTGGAGATTTACGATCTTTGGTTATTTTCTGTGTCAGACAAAGTCTGTACATACTTATTTCCAGGGGATTCCATAAAAATATCAGTTAGCTACCTTGTCTTGACAGAAACGTAAACACTTGCGTACTCAATTTGTGAAAACTACTGAATGCCTGGTTCTACTTCATCTGAATAACATTCGTGCAGAAGAGCCGTTGAGAAAAGTGTAGCATGAACTGAATCTAATGAATTCTGGTTGATATGATCTAGATACTTCTGTGTCTGATTCTGATCACAGTTCTATCGGTTTTTCCCAGCGCGAGATCCACCGTCAGCTGTGCAGATCTCGATGCAGAGGGGAAAGGGAGGATGCCTACCTTAGACTCGACTGCTTTATCTCAGATAACATTTTGTAACTACACGAAATCACACTCAAATTTATACCAGCTGGCTATTATGTCTTGTAGTATTTTTAAAACTAGTGATAAATCTCCTAATGGCACCAGGAATGGAAAGAGTTGGAGAAATGGACTTCATTGCTTTTGCTACTCTGTGCTCCAAGAAGTATTCCAATTCCCTGACTACGGCCTTCCCCTGGTGAGACAGAGCAGCTTACTGTGCATTTATAGAAGTAGACCCTTTGTGCCAGATCCGGCCATGTAACTCTCACATCATTACCATTCTAAACTTACTTGAACGTGAAAATTATCACCTGAATGAGCTTAATCTGAAACACGTCAGATCACAACTGTTGTTTAGCTGTTGGTTGTTTTTCTTCTTTCCTCTCTCAGGCTTTTGTAATTGCTGTCACATCCGATTTCATTCCACGCCTTATGTATCAATATGCATACAGTCAAAATGGAACCATGCATGGCTTCATCAATCACACGCTTTCATACTTCAATGTCAGTCATCTCAAGGCTGGAACACAGCCAGAAAACTCCCTCTTTGCACAGGATGTTTTATTCTGCAGGTAAAGTACCGCTGTTGACAGTTTGCGTAGTCAGTCATTTCTTTGAGTCCTTTGTCAGACAAAACTTTACCAGCTGGGAACTGATAATATTTGTGGCTTTAAAGAGGTGGTTTTAAGAGCGCAGATTTTAGAGTGTACTCGCTGTGTTAGAATGTTCTTAGAAGGGTTTTTTCCAGTTGCATTCAAAGGCAAAATAATCAATCTAGGCAGACACTCAAAAAATCTTTTCTTTATTGAATGATATAGCTCTCATTAAAAACAATGAGGTTTTTAAATAGACACCTACTAATTAGAACTAGGCTTTCTTTATTGAGTGCAGTGTTTACTGACGAGATCTGAGTTCTCAGCATATTCTGACCATCTTTAAAATCCACACCATTCCCCATCTGCATGTCTTTCTTTTTCAGATTCAGGAAATACGACTCAACTCCCTTTAAAATATGTTGAAAAGGTCTAGTGCCCTGCTTCCACAGTGCAGATACCTATGGAATAGTCCAGTTTACGTAAGAAATCACTAACAGGGTTCCATGGCTCTCAAAGAAACTTTGCTTTTTTATAAAAATAAGCAGAAAATCAAAGAGCTGTTTTAAGGCTGTTCAAACCTGAGCGCCTTGGGTCACCTCAGCTTCTTTTTGGACTCCCTTGAACTCACACTGTGCTTAGCCTCTGCAAAGGCAAGAAATCATGACAAAACTTGCTCTTCCATTTTCTTTGGAAGGAGATCCTTCATTTATATAGCTTTACTACACACAAGCTCTTCAATTGGCCTCCCTTGTTTTGATGCATGATACATTTGCTTGTGTTCACTGATGTATGGCAAGGTTTTAGAATCTCATACTCCCAGTAGTTGCCATCTCAACCTAGGCCTGGTTCTAAAACTAGTTTCACCTCTCTTATTCTCAGTCTCCTTTCTCAAATAACTCAGGCCTTCATTCTCTGCTTTCACTGTGTGATTTTACTCTGAGGTAAATTTTCCCTAAGGTGCCAAAGATGGGATTCTCAAAATCTATCCCTGTATTCTCTCAGCGTTAGTGTGAAAGCCAGGACACAAAGTCAGTCACCAAGCAAAGTGGAATGATGTGACGAGTCTTACGGGTGACGTTCACTTACCACCCAGCATCAGATTGGCCTTTTCTTGCAATGCTGGTTTAGTGAATACTCAGATGCTGGCAGAAAATACTGCTAATATTGTTGATACTGTAAATATCAAGTAGTGTTTTCTGGTTAGAGCTTCGGAATTCTTTCTTCTCCTTCACCTGAATTCTTTGTCCTTGATAAACCCATGCTCAAAATACAGATAGTTTTATTCATTATCAGTTCCAGTGATGCCTACATTTCTGCATATCTGACATTAAGTTTCTTCAAGAAACTGGATTTACAGAATAGAGATATCTCAAGCAGCTGGAAAATTCTTGTAGTTACCATTATGTCCATTACTCCCTTCTACAAAAATCCAAGACAAGCTCCCAGCATGACATAGAAGGCTTGTAACTAAAGCTAGCTGGGATGCACGGTTTTGTCCCACCGAAATCTTTGCCTTCATGTTAAAGTTGGGGAGACAAAGTATTTCAAATAAACAAAACATTCTGATTTAAAAGACAAAACAAAACAAACAAAGATCACAAAATTAATTTATTTTTAAATACTTGCTGATTTGACCTTTCCAAAATGAATTAATTTAGTAAGAAGCAGCCACGTGAAAGCAAAGAGATAAATTAAGTTTGTAATTACGCTTCTAACAGGCGTGGTAAATTGCCCTTCAGGACAGGTCCCTTCTTTTCTCTGATTGTTTAAGAGATTGTATTCTTTCCTGGGTTCCCGAAGGAGGTGAAAATCTCCCTTTAAGTGCCTGCGCATTTCTAAGTGCAGACTACATACTCCTCTCCCACAGAATCGGGGATTTGTTGCCATTTTATTAGGGAATGAGGTGTTCTGCTCAGATAGCTTAAGAAGGGGGAGGTGGAAGTTCTTCCAGGAGGCTTACAAATCAATACCCATCTTAGAGAATATACTAAATACCCTAATGTAATCATTTTCAAGAAAGAAGTCTCGAAGTTGGCAATAATAATTTCATGCATGTTTGCACATGTTTATCTCCTGTTGCTGTGCAAGCAGAGTTAAATCATACTTGGGATCTCACTGATTTTAAGCAGGGCATTTATCTCGCCCTCTATAACCCACAAAAATCACACATCAGGGTTCCTTCCCTGGAAGCAGAGTAAGTGCAGAGGGAAATTTGGCCCTCCAGCTCTGGCACTGCCCTTGGGGTTGCCTCTGGGATGTACCTGCCTTCTGACACCGACTAGGAGAGGCTAGATGAGTATGCAGATAAGACTCCTAGCATCAGAGAACTATGACTCAGCACAGCCATGTCTCCAGTGTTCCCTTAACTTCCGTTAAGGGAATCTTTGCTGCCTCCTGGGAGGTGCATAGGTGAGAGCTGAGGGCAGCCTAAAGGGAAGTATCATCTCCCCAGTGCTTAAAGCAGCAACTGTGCTCTACCTGCTGCTTTGCTTGTGGCAGGCAGGGTAAAGCACCTTAAATCTGGAAGAAAAATCTCCTTTTTCTTTTCTCTAAATGTTGTTCCTTGTGAGTTTTGCTGTTCCCTGTTGCAGTGTGTTGCTGGGAGGTATCTCTTTGTATAATGTTATGTCTAAGCGTACGCGGCATCTCTGTACCTGAGAGTCCATGGAATGCTTTCCTGCTCTCGGTTCCTAGCACTTCTCAGCTCGCATCCCCAAACTAGCCTGTGTTTTCCTGCAAGAGGCATACTGGTCCATATGGATCCCCTGCTTTGCTGTGACTTTGGTACTTTCCGGGTGCTACTGTTCACCCGGTCTCAGTCACCGGCCTCTGTTTATGGTGCGTGATTGCCAGCACATTTGGTCGTGTGTGGATTAACAACAGTGACAAAATGCACTGTTCAGATGAGGATGTGTTCGACAGAACCCAAGTACAGGGAGAAGGGAATAATCTACACTAGGTATAAAAGTGGTCTCTGCCTGGTAACACAAAGTCTATGCCACTGAGGAAAAAAAAAAAAAGGAAAAAGAAGAATTGATTGCAAAGAAGAAGCAGATACTAAATGTTTGACTGTGTACTAGTCTCAGTGGCAAACAACGAGAGCATTTCTGTTCCACTATCAGGAAATAGTTAGGAAAATATGTCAGCATCCAATTCACTGTTTCTCATTATCACCCGCCTCATTTCAATCTTATCAAAATCTCAGCTTTGGACAGAACTATTGCTGTGATAAAACATGGGGTATCTAGCTTCTGTCCCGAGAGACAGGCAACAAATACTGTCCCTTAAGCTGGAAAGAAAATCTGTTTTTCTGTTTCTGGCAAATATGTTGGGAACAGGCTGACCTCTCTTATTCTGAGATTTCTGTGACCTCTGGAGATAAATGTGGTTACAATAAGCCTGCATTTTGCTCCGTACGGGCATTGCCAGAGATTAAGGTATCTTAAAAATAACCATGACAAGCCAGAAACAACTCTCCCACCGAACATCCAGAATACATTCTTTGAATATTTTGAGCAGCACTTTCTACAATGCCGTGAACTCCTTGACACTGCTTCCAAGTGAACGCTGCTGTAGCTCCATTCTGATGCATAGCAGTAGTTGTAATGGCTTTTTCAGAGCAAAATGATATTTATGTAGCTGAAGGCCAATTAAAAGCAAACCTTGCTAAGTTATGTGGCATTTTCATTGGCTTCATCTTTATAATCTGGTCGGATAATAGAGTACATGAAAGCATGCTGATGACACTAAAGAAGAAAGCATCAGATGCACAGGCACTAAAGGAATTTTTCCCTTAACACAGGTCTTCTCCAATATTCAGCAAATTTATGAAGTGTCTTTGAATTAATTAATTTTCTTAATTCCCTGGGATGCTTCTCATCTATTCCCAGTGATCAGTGGTGAATTCTAACATTCTTCCCTGAACAACTCTTATATAATCCTGAATTGCTGAAGCACTACTTCCTCGTGATTCAGTCGTGTTTTCTTCCATTTCTTGCCAAAGACCAGCTGGAAATTAAGGAAATTAAACAGATCAGATTATTTAGACTGATTTTCAATTCCACCTACATAGGCATTTTGATTTTCTCTACCAGTCTTTCCCCACACGTTATACTCAGCAAATATACTGGAATACTTCTCTTAGCTCTGGCTTCAGTTCAGTTTTGTCTAAGCCTTGCCTGGTCCTCTCTGTCCGTCCGTCCATCCATCCATCCATCCTTCCTCACTTCCTCAGTATTTCTCTACTTACAGTGTGTGTTTTTCTTTTTTCCCCTCAGAACTTTCATGTGCTCGGTTCTTAACCCCCATTAGCTGATTCATATTCTTTTTCTTTTTTGGTGGAACTAGAGTTGCTTGCTCTTTCTGAAACACAATAGACTTGCAGTACTGGCTGTTTGCTGCTCCTGACATACCTGCTGAATCAAATATTTTGAGAATGAAGAATTGAAGTGGTGAGGGAAAAGATCATCTTTTTTAGAAAGAAACTAGCTGTAGAACGTAGCTGTTAGAAAAGGCCTGGGTTATTACACTTTGAAGTCCCATGTGCCGTAGAATAATTAAAAAGGGAGGTGGGAAGGAGGCCCAGGTACCTTTGTAGCTCTGACAACATCTCCATTCACCATAAATCATTTGCTAGTGTTCTGTTGAATGTATATTCAGGCATCATAAGCAGTGTGATTTCCAGCTGAGCCAGGTGAAATTTCCTTGGGATCTGATGTCCTGCAACACTTATATGGTTTGTGAAGCTCAGAGTGCGTTAAGTGGAAAACCCACCACAGTTGGTGACCCTTCCAGGTGAACCTGGGCTCTGTTTCAAGACTGGGATTGATTTATAGTGCGAGGCAAAATCCACAAGAAACTCAGTGGTTTTCCTTGGCTTTGATGTTCAAGCAGATTAAATTCAAGGGAATGACTCTGTCCCTCTCTGCAGCCCTCGTACACGGATCTGAGCAAGATGTGGGAGTCCACATTGTACCTGAAGGTACCAAAGGGGGGATCTCACAGTGCAGGCACAGCGTAGGACCAAACAGGGGTCCCATGGAAAGACAGAGTGGAGAGCTGGGCTGCTTTGCACATGCTGAGCAAAACAAATAACCCAGAGCCTAACACAGCCCAGGCTGTGCTTCAAGAAATTACTACAGCCCCCAGTTTAAAATCATTTTCTCTTCCTCTCCCTCCTCCCTCTCCTCATGCTGGACTACCCTGTGTTCTTTGTCTGCAGAAGGTGTGGCACAGAATTACATCCAGCCTTTCAGACTGAATTTCTGGAGGGGTAGGATGTAGGGGCTGTGTGGGTTGTAAATGTGTAATTTAACATGCAAAGCCATGTGGATAGAACCTGAAGGTAATTTTGGTAAGCGCACCTGCAAACTGAAGCTGACAGATTTTATATATGAACCTTCTCCATTATCCCCTGATGGAGGCTTTTCCACAGTCTAATGAATCTTACTGTCAGGAAGGGTTTTGTGGTATTCAAAACAGATTTTCCCTTTCTTAATTTCATCCCATTACTTCTAGTCAAACACTGTGAACAGCACTAAATTATCCCTTTCAGTCCTGAGGGCACAATTTGTGCGTGGTTATCATGTCCAACTGTGGCTGTTACCAAAGTGGAGCAATACATGTGCTCTTCTTTAATCTTTTCTGGTGAGTCAGTCTCCCCAGCCCCTGGATTGTTTTTCTGAACTGTCTTCAATTTGTTGCTATCTTTTTCTTTTTTTTCTTTTTCTTTTTTTCTCTCTGAAATCCCCACGAGTTGGGGGCTGGCTGCAGCATTCTAGGTTTAGCTTTACCTGAGCTGTTCAGAGAGGTGCTAATACCCCCCAGCACCATCACGCCTTCTGTTTATGCATCCACAAGTCACACTGTCCTGCTGCCATATTTCAAACTTGCCCTAACTTGCTGGTCACTGTAGGCTGCGGGCTATTTTCATGGCATTTTATTTCAAACTCTATCATTTCCAGGATCCTTAAATTGTTTTATTCTTTAATTATTTTCCATTTCCCCAGTTTATTCTCATTGTGTTTCCTGTCTGTATTTCTTATTGGTTTCTGTATTTCCTGCTATTTGCAAAACTTTCCAATTTAGGAGCATCTGTGACTTTTATTAGCCTGTTGTTTACTTCCAAATGATTGATGATAATACTAAAAGCATCAGCCTTTACACCAAACCACTAAGGCTCTGTTTTATCCTGCCTAAGGCTAGGCAGTTAATTTAGGAAGTGCCTTTCCCATGGCTCCCCCTGTCGTTAATGCAAAGACAGGAATCGCCGAAGTGCGAGTCAGATTTTATGTGAGATGAGTTATTCCCTAAATTAATCAGGGTTGAGGTGTGATGAATGCAAGCTTGTCTCTTTTTGTCTGAAAGTGCCTTGGACTATCTCTGTGATTTATTCTCTGTACACAGAGATCAAGTTAATGTTAACAAAAAGACCAATAAAGGAGGGGACATTTGTGGATCCGGGACAAATCTGGAAATTTCCAACATTAGAACAATGTTCTGACTTCGGTTACAACTGTAGAAACCAGCCCAATCTTGCTAAATTCAGGGAAGATAGTCCAGCTCTAATTCTGGAGTTGTATTTCACAATAAGGGCTGAAGTAGGAACATCTGGAAGGTTTGATTCTTTAGGGTTTGTGACTGGAAAATCATGTTAATCAAAGCAGTTGGTGCAGGAAGAGCTTGCTGGAGCTGTGCGTAACTGAGCTGTCTCCATCGACAGGTTCAAAGACTACAGAGAACCACCCTGGTCCCAGAATCAGTATGACTTTTCTAAACAGTACTGGGCAGTCTTATCGGCTCGCTTGGCTTTTGTTATTCTGTTTCAGGTAAGTCCATTGAGTTGCTTCAGTTTCAGTCACAGAGGTGTCATAATAAACGGATCGAAATGCACGTGCCACAGAAGCACACGCCGGTAGAGCTTTTCTCCTTGCAGCTGCCCTGCCTCCGGTGCGTGCAGCCAGCCTGGCGAGGTGTTAGTGGGCTGCAGCGCAGGTTCTCCCCTCGGAGCAGCAGACATCCCTCCTCCTCAGCAGACATTTCCTTTTCCCTCAAGGAAACAAAGCCCCACAGCCTGTATTATCCCCTAGCACTGGCACTCATCCCCAAAACACCCCAGGCTCTTGAATGCTTCCGTTACGTGGACTCTTGTCAGCTTTCAGTGGCACAACTTGTAAAAAGCACATAAATACTCTGCAGGCTTAAGTGCTGCTTTTTACCTAAAGCAAGAACTAAACAGAAGTCATAAATCCTTCAAGGTCTTTGGCTGCTTCCTGCAAGTCAATGGAGTAAATTTTCCCAGGCGTGGAGATTTCAGTAGCAAGGGGTTTGCTATCATGGTTTGCCTTCTAAATGGTAGAAGCCTTCTGCTCTCCTTCATGCTGTGGGATCCCTCCACAGTCAAAATGGGGCCCACCTCTCCCACTGAAATCCCCGTCTTTTCCCATCACCTGCCGAATGTTCCGAAGCGTGACTGAGTCTTGCCTGGTCTGTGTTGCCCTCTTCTGCTTCTTTGCTCTGTTTTCAGTAATTTTCCACCAGCGGTTGAGAAACATTTGAAACCAACTGGTCATGCTGGGCTTCAAATAGCCTGCCTGCTATTCTGCCAGAGCACATTCCCTGGTTAATTATCCCCGTTGTCTCAGATGGGAATGAAGTTTTCATCCCAGTAGCCTTGTCAGCAAACATTCTCACACATTTTGAGGCATTACACAACACAGCAGTTTTCAAAGCATTATCATGACAATATAAGCCCCGAAGCATAATTTATCTATAAATTTCACAAACTTTTTGCCCAGTCTGCTTCCTGCCATTGTGTTATGAGCACCATCTATAATGACCTTGGCGCCTGAGGCTCAGGGTTGTAGCTTGCAAGCTGAGGTAGTGTAACAAAGCCCTGCTTGTCAGCAGGCAGAAGGATTTAAGGACAGGGTGGCCGTGGAAGTTGCCTGCTGTCTGCTCAGGCCGTGTTGGACACACATGGGAATGCTTGTGTTGGAGTGGAGGATGCCTTCACCGATGTTGCCCTTATAGTAACGGATTCTGAGCTCAATCTCAATGAATTTGATGTCGAGAACTGAGCACCTTTGGATGCCTGAAAAGAATCAGGCTCTTTTAGCTGCTTAGCCGGTGACGTTTGTTGAATCCCAGTCCTTTCCTGTTCCAAACCTGACTGAACCATGTGTGTAATTCAGCTGCTCCACTGAGGGGGTGTTGTGCACGAACAGGAGCTGTTTCTTGAGCTAAGGCCTCACACCATCAGCAAAATATGTTTGATACCTGCCTCATAGCTATAGCACAGGCTTGGCTTTGCTCTGATGCGAGAGTTTGGGATTTTTCTGTATATGCTTCACGTCTTGTCGCTGTGTTTGCAGAACCTGGTGATGTTCCTCAGTGTTCTGGTTGACTGGATGATTCCTGACATCCCCAAGGACATCAGTGAACAGATCAAAAAGGAGAAAAGCGTGCTTGTGGACTTCTTCCTGAAGGAAGAGCATGAAAAACTGAAGCTGATTGAAAGCTTTATTGCACGGGACAAGCAGAAACGCAGAAGTGGGAGCAAAGGCGAAAGGCTCCGGGCTGCCAGCTTCAGCCAGTTTAACCGAAGCCGGAAAGGCAGCTTTGCCTCCTTTAGCTCGCAGCACACGGAGGTGTGACTCCTTGGGGAGGGGAACATACTGCGCTTACCGCTGCGGTGCCTGCTTACTGTGCGACGTGATTCCGATCCTGAGCAAGGGACGAGAGACAGTCGAGGAAGAGACAGAGAACAGAAAAGGAGGCTTCTTTTGCTTCCTTACAAGCTCCATCTGAAAGGGCCTCCGTTCCATTTTATACACTATCTGGGCTGCAGCATTTTCGGTCTCGCAGACTTGGAGTGCGGGATAAGGGCTCCCTTCTGGCTGCCGCTGGCCCTCGTGGTGACACACGAGAGTTGGGTAGGCACGCCGGCATTCTCCTCACCCACGTAGTCTCTGTGGTAGGACCCCAACCACCCCTCTTCCTGTAGACAGCCCGTGGGGCACGGGGAACAGAGGAGGGTGTTCCTGCTCTAGTATCTATCTTCTGCCAGACCTGACCGAAGTGCGCGCAACGCCCGGTCTCAGCGGCTGGTAGCTGCCACTGGATGGTTTGTAAACGTGGAGTCTCGAGAAGTCACTGTGCCTTCCTACTGGACACTGCTGGGGGAACAGAAGGTATGAAAATCCCTGAGCACTTTCACCTACTGATAGGTTGTGTTTTGCTTAGCGGGAGTTTGAATGCATGTGCTAATGAGTGGAGAGGCCACAACATAGGCACCAGAATGGACTAAAGCTGCTAGAACCAGGGAAGCTCATTGTTATTCATTGTCCTGAACAAAAAAAACCCAGACCAGCCCTGCGTGTTTGATTCTCCTCTCACTTAGACTGGGAATTCAGCCAGTATCATGAGGAATTGCACCATTAAACCAGAAAGAGTGCGAGGCTGACAAGTGAGAATGGAATCAAGCCCTGTAAATCATGTGACATTTTCATGTACATTGTGCATAAGGAAACAAAAGTTGCTGCTGTTGTGCATTTACTCTAAAGTAAAATATTTTGCAGAACTGTATTTCATGGAAAGATCTACATATTCACTAACCCAGCTTTTGTCTATAAGCATTTAATGAATAATTTTATTCTGTTGTGAATGAAAATAAAACTTTCATTAAAAAAATATCACTTTTACTGTAAATTCTGTCTCTAGCACGACTTGAAATTCAGAGTCTAGATAAAAGATGACTTTTTTTTACTTATTTTGTCTTCCCAACAGTGCTTTCAACACCATCAAAAACACACACCAAAAGAAGTGCTTCCCTTACAGGCATTCTATCTGATTGCTCTTTAACATTATAAAGGTACATTATGTATTTCTGAACCCTAAGAGTTTCATTGTTCTCTTAGATGGAAAGATTTTTCTCTATGAGAACTTTTGGTAACTTAACAGTTGGGGTTTTTTATCATTCAGTGCCTAAAATAAAATGAAAACTGGGGAACTGTTTCAGGATGGGCTGAAATTAAAACTTTCATTTTGGAGTTTCATTTTTTCAATTTCATTTAGGGTTATTTATCCCTCTTTAGAGTAGATCAACTCTGAAAGTATAAGGTCAACTTGAATAAAACTGCAAATGTTTAACTTTGTTGAAAAAAAAAGTCTGGCCTTTTCAAATGTTTTCTTCTTTTTTTCCTCTGTGGAAACTCATTTGCTGAATTTTAAATGAATTCAGAGAGCATTCTTCCCCCTTCTGAAGGTGTTTCTTTTTTTGGTGGTTGTTTTTGTTTGGTTGGTTTTGTTTGTTTTGTTTTGTTTTGCGGTCTTACTGGGTTTTTTGTTTGTTTGGGGCTTTTTGTTTGTTTGGGTTTGTTTTTTCTTAATTATCAATTTTCTAGGGATGCTGCCCAGATCTCATTTTGACTCTGTGTGCTCCAACCTTCAAATAGAGCTTGTAAATGTGCAAACAGTGTGTAGTGTTATGTCTCTCCCTTTTTTATATATACATCAGTATAAAACAAGTGATTTGAAGAGCTCCTGACACAATATGTATAAACAGACTGTCTATATATTTGGTGTTTCTAATTGATTGAGATGGATATGAAAATTATGGAAATTAGGCTTCGTCTTAAATAGAATGTAAGCATTCTCTTGGTATAAATAGCTCACAGTCACCCGTGGCCGTGTGAACTGCATCCTTGTCAAGCCCAGTCATGATACTGTGTCTCGGGGAGGCTCAGGCGGTGGGATTTGTGTGACCAAAGCATAGCTATGAAAGTTTTGGTAGGGTCCCTCTGCAGTCCCCAGAGAGCTTATTGTACTTGTTCTGTTCTGTCCTAATTTTGCTGGGTGCTTGAATGACTATCTTTTTTAAGGGATTGGCTCCCTGCTGGAAATCTGTGACAGGGCTGAGACACAAACCTTGGTTTCTCCTCTCTGAGATTGACATTTAAATGGGGGCACGTTCTCCTCGGGAAAAAAAAAATTAAAAATTAAAGAAATTGCCCTGTTGGGGAATCCATGGTCGGGCGTATTAAGGCAGTCGATATTAATGACATCTATTCCCACAGTCACACTAGAGGGTGTTCTGGTGGGTGATTTAAAGGCTTCGGACTGTCTGTGTTTGTTGTTTACAGTTCTAATTGATTGAAATACAGTCGATTTTCTTCACTCCAGCACGCCTCTGATGGGGCTAAATAACATGTTTCCAGACAGTAGAAATACCAGTCTCGCCAGACCTTTAGATTATCATCATGTTCCCTTTCTTTTTCCAGGAGCGTGGGAGTAAATGCAGAGATGGTTTTAGAAAGGGGTTGACAGGTTGCGTGGCAGCCTCTTTTCCAGTGGCTGGTCTGATGAAGGATGTTCAGAGTTAGGGCTCTTTTTAAAACAGAGCCGTTTCTGTGCACCCTCTGTCCTCTCAGGACATACCCTGTTGTCTCTAAAAGCCGCGAGTCACTCAAAACCAGTCAGTGAAATGCTCTCCCAGAGCTGAGTGCATCAGGCTGTTGTTACCCGGAATTTCCATAACAAGCAACTGAAATGCTTCGATGGTCCAAAACTGATAATGTGTTTCTAGATTTCCTAGCAGAAGGAACTAGAGAAGCCAGCAGCCGTACACCGATGCTCTGCAAGTTCTCCTGAGGTTTATATATTTCACCCAGACGAGGCTGGGAAGCAGCGTAGCAGCAATCACGGCCGACGTCCAGGTGGGATCTACCACGATATCACAAACAGGACAGAGCTCCATTATCTTTATCTGTGATATGGTTTCTATTTTCTTTTAAATGTGAAAGTTTCATTCACTGAGAATTCCTGCAAGTTTGGTCCTTTACTCAGGTGCAGTCCCTGAGGACTGCATCCTTTGTTACATTTCCACGGTTACCTCTGGATTCTCCTGACACTGCTTCCCATCAGCTCCTGTAATTGTAGATCACTGATGGGCCATTCATTCATTCCTTCCCGGTTTCTAACTTATCTCTTTCCAAGAAAGAAAGACTTTTATCTGATCCCTTTTATCAGCGTGATACTTGTAAGCCTACCCAAAAAGCCCTCCTTTACCACAGCTTGTGTCTCAGAAGCAGAGAATGACTGTTTGAAGAGACAGCATGGAAAGCCCTCCCTAGGGAGGAAGGGAGCAGGGATGCAAATACACAGGAGTAATAAAACCTGTGAGCTATTGTCACTCCTTGCTTTAGCAATGAAAACGAGATCAAGCCTCTGAAAAAGCAAGAAAAAAAGGAAGAGGAAAAGAAATTGCATAGATGTTTCTGCACATTTAGTTCAGAATTTCACAGCCCTTTGTACTACTGCAACTATAAAGTAAGTAAAAATTGCAGCTAAAGCAAACAAGCGAACAAATGAAAACCCGCGTGCCTTTATGTGTGAGTAGCTAATACCACTCGGAGTACTACAGTACACCTCATCACAAGCCACTAAATGGGTCCACACTGGGCTCCACGTGGATGTAGTAATTGCACATCTAATCACAACAGTGCAAATAGGAAGTAACAAAAGGGAGGACTGAGGCTTGTGTAACACCTTAAAACAGATATAGGTGGATGCGACCTTGTGATTCTCGGGCAACACGAGGTGTGTCCACCGCTCTGTGGCAACTGGAAGTGTTTGCTGCTCCATTTAACCACAGCTTCTCCTTTGGACTGTTGGTGCAGGTAAGTTTCAAACAGCTTTCAGAAGTTACTCAGAAGAAACTCATCCAGACTGAAGAGGCCCCCAGCTCCTGAGCCGTGCTGTGCTTAAACACCATCAGTTACAGAATCCCTCCGACCCCCACGGCCAGACGGACCCTCTCACGGTGCTTATCTCTAGTTTTAAAGAGGACTTTCAGGAACTGAGTGAAGCTGCAGGTATGTTGCCCCTTTCTGTCATGTCTTCTTCATGCAGACTTGCCCCCTTATTTTTAATCATTAAGCACTGGATGCCTTTTTTCTATGATGGGTATCGTTGGCTTTTCTGTTCTCGGTGTTCTCAGTATGTAGAAAATATCTCTGTCTAGATCTCTCCTGCAGCTTGACCTTTCATGACACTCAGAACTCGTGAGATGTAGTCCAGGAAGGAAAGGGTAGTCTATATGGAAGTATGTCTGTTAAATTACTGCTTGGAAATATCCAACTTAACGTGCACAATATTTACCACTGTTAGCAATAAACTCATCTGACTACAATAACGTAACATCTGTTGCTGTTATGCAGTCTCACCCTTTAATTAGGCACAGATGGTCTTCCCATTCCCCGTCTGGTCTAATTCTTTTGCTTTTGAGAAGAAAATATAAATGGGTTTCGTTTGCGACCTATTCTTGTAGGTAAATTCCTCCACACCATATACTGGTTAAGACACCTCCTGTGTCCAGTAACACTAGATTTTCAGATACACCCATAGAAAATGTCTTTATTGCCCTTAGAGGAACAGAGAGAGGACGAGGCTGTGCACCTGAACCCTGAGTTCTTGCCATGTAAAGGACATGGGTACATGGTTCAGCTGAAAGGCCCACAGACGATGGAGGCTGGAGAATGTTTTTAGCAAGAATATTAGTACAGATTCTGCATCGCCTATGTTCAGCCCTTGAGAGGAAGACTCTGCTTTAGTTATTTCCTAAATGTGTTTCAACCCTTCCTAAATCCCTCCATACTACCAAAACCCTGGCTATTCCCTGCAGTTCCCATCCTTTACCCACCATCCCCAAGTGTACTCAATTATTAATCAATTATTAAATTATGAATCACTGCATTAATTAACAGCCTGCTTTACTGCCTCTTTCACGGCACTGATGGAATTGTTAAAATTAATCAGATTCCCTAAGAACTCCTGAGACAGCCTGATAATACACTTCATTTATACATGATGCTCGAACGAAACCCTGTTATTTATGTGCATTTTCGGTCCGTTTGTCAGCGCAGTCCTGCAGGTTTACTTTCCCTGATTCTTACGGAAGTTGACTAACAACAGCTCTTCAACCCGCACGTACAGCATTGTCCAGGCTACTCCCACAAACGCCCTAGTTCTAGAGATAGAGTTTTAATGAGCAAAATTCCTGCTATCACAGGGTTATATTATTCCTGTCTCTAATGTGGCCACCTGAGACGAGATCCTCAGATTCAAACCTCACTGGGATCAGTGGAAGGCTTTCTTTTGGCTTCCATATCCCCTTGATCAGAGAGTGTTTCTTCTTTGCAGCTCTGCGTGCAGCTTTCAGTTAGGCGGAGAAATGTGACAGCAGCGAGCAACGCGCACCCGCAGCAGACTCCATTGCCACCATCTTCAGTGAACCCCACTATGTCACTGCTGTGGAAAATGTGGGCAGTCAGCAGTGTGGGATCTGACCCTGCATTTTCCTGAGGTGGGAGCACTCGCTGACCAATTTTCTTTACATACATACCGATGTCTTCTTAGGGCCAGCTTTAGTAAACTTGATTTTCACAACAGTTATCACTCCCTGTTTCCATGTGGCAGGGCTTTAAAATTAGAAAGAAGCTTGTGCTGGAGGCAGAACAGGGGGAGCAGGAGAGCAGCCCCGTGAAGCTGCGAAAAAATGCTGGTCTTGTTTGAAAAAAGGTCCCTGTGCAGCAGTGGTTGGTAGACCCAGCTCAGAAGTTACCAACACCTTTGTTTTGTTGCATCTAGGCTTTTGAGAAACAACAGCTTTTCATAAGAGTTTGGAAACACTGGAGGTCAGTAAGAACTTGAACGTGTGAGGACATTTAGCTCTCAAGGAGTATTCTTACTGTCAGGGCTCCGATTAGGAGCCTGAAAAAGGGGGAGATTTAGTTTACAAAATGTGCATTTGGTTACAAAACTAAAATGCATCAACTGTAAAGACTGGATTAAGAGGGGTTTTTTTGGTTTGTTTTGGTTTTTTTAACAAGAGTAAATAAATATACTCATCATACGATTTGTTCATTCAAATGCCATGTAGAGCTGGTTCCAGTAGATGGAGCAAGAAAGCAGAAGGAAAACCGCCACATACCCAGGGCACTGGGAGGAGGTGGGTATGTTGGTGAGGCAGCACATGAAATGCACACACATTCATAAAACACACCTCAAGCCATTAGAGGAGAAAGCACGTCAAAAGCTGCTCCATGCATTCAAGTTCAGTCAGAAGTACTTTCCATATAACTGACACTGACAGGAGTTTTTCCTTGGAATTGGCTTAGTAGATAAAGAAAAAGAACCACTTGGGATTTTCTCCAAAGCCAAGAAAATAGATTAATTATAACTGGCTTGTTATTCTCTTGGCTTTAGTGGAGATTAGGACAGCTTAATGCTTCAACAAAAGCTAATGTTCTGGAGAAGTATTGAATGAGACAAGTTGTACATATCCCATACCATCTTCAGCCTATTATTTTCCACTGCATCTCCTTTCTGACTCTCTATGTGCTTTATGTTACCTTGTTTACAGCAGGGTTGTGCATCACAAGCATCTCCTGCTGCTGAGCTGCAGCTCCTGGGAGGCACCGCAGCGCCTTGGCAGCCGAAGTGAGACCAAGCTCTTCCCTCGGGAAGAAATGACTGGGTTTTAACTTGTTTTAGAAAGAAATTTCCTCCCCCCCGTGTTAACATCGTCTAGAAAAAAACCAAACAACCCGCTTGTTTTGGTGAAAATGAACGAGAAGAGCTCTCTCTACAATCAGTCTTGGGTTTTTTTTAACCAGACCTATTTATCACAGAAGCCTCCGGCAGCCGGCCAGCAACATCCGCCAGGCCTGTGTCCTGTCACCGGCCCAGGAAGTCTGTGACACCCAGCTCAAGGGAAAAGGGAACATCTGTGAGTACTGCTCCTTCCCCTGCTGACAGTGAGGAGGAGGGTCTCCTTCCTCTTCCAGGCTCGGTGGAAGTCAGCCCCTCTTCTTCTTGCTTCTTCCCTAACTCCTAAAACTGAGACTCAGCCCTATGCGATCATCTCCAAGCCCTATGCGATGCTCATGCCCACGGTATTTTCCCTGCAGCTTCCACAGAAGTCTTTTGATAGCAGTAGTTATTAGTTTGCAACAGATAGCAGTAGTTATTAGCAGTTAGATAGCAGTAGTTACTAGTTTGCAACAGATAGCAGTAGTTATTATTAGCAGTTAGATAGCAGTAGTTATTAGTTTGACCTCACTTTTTACCTTCATCTTTCTATGTTTTCCCTAATCTCTTTGTGAAAACTGAGCTGAACAAGCTATTCTGAAAGCTACATAAAGTATTGCGTTTAATTTCCTTTAAAAATCACCTAGAAAAAAAAAAAGCAAACAAACCAACCAACCAGTTGCAAAGTTCCTACGCTCCATTTAAGCTACCTCCTTTCTAAAAGGTGTTTCTGATGGGGTCTTTCTGTCTGCCCGTGCTTGTCAGCTGGGAGCACCAGACCAGGAGGAGATGCTGGGGCTGCCTCAAAGCCACGGCTGGCCAGGCTGTGACTGTGACTGACAGGCCAGGCTGTGACTAGCAGGTCAGGTGCAGCACACAAGTAGTGGAAATGTGTCTCTTGTGCTGGGGCTTCCATCCCAGGGCCAGCAGGAAACCTGCAAGGATGTCAGAGGTGCTGTGAGGAGCCTTTTGTCATCTCCCAGTGACATGCTTCTGCGGCTGCCTCAGCTTCAAGGTACTCAGCTGTTGTTTGTGACCATATGAAGACATTGATGGATGTACGTGTTAAGTCATGCTTGCATCAGCTCCAGCCTAGAAGGGTCTGGGCCTGTAGCCTGTTATAGCTGGCAGCCGTTCTTTCAGCTGCAGGTTACCCCAGCAGGTTTGTAGGCTCTCTATTTCCTCTTCCTTCTCAGCCTGCATTTGTAGAAGAGCCTATGTCTGGACATAAACATTTTCCGTTCTGAGCTGTCACGTAACTGCTCGTGTCAGTCATTCAGGCACCACTGTCCCGCAGAGCACATCCTAGCAGATCTCAGAGAAGCACAAGGGGAAAGCTACAGAGCAAGAATTCTGCTCTGAACATCTGTAAATAATTTTTAATTAATACCAATTTAAAATTTAAAAAAAAAAAAAATTTAGAACCTAGAGTTTTGCTTTTAAGATGCTTTGTGATAGGAAAGGGTGGGATTTGTTAAATAAATAATTCCTTCTGAATTAGTCACCAGGTCTAATTAAGAGATACCAAAGGGACATGGAATCAGAAGAGGGAGTTTAAAGGGGTAACTAGCTAAAACATATGATAAAAGTAGTATTTGAGAGTATCAAAATAAACAGCGTATGTTAATGTTTTTCTTGGGATGAGCCAAGGGAAATATTTTCCTGGGGTTTGGCCCATGCAACATGTAACAGATGAAACCAATCTGGTTGCTCTTTTGCATGTATTACACAATTAGTGGATACAGGGAGATACTGCTGATGCTAATGCAAAGTCTGAATGTCATTTGAGCAGTAATACCTTGTCAGTTCTGGTGTTTGGGGTCTCCCTTATCTTATAATTACCTTTCTTTGTTGCTGGTGTGACTCCTCTGACTTCAAGGTGCTCGCACCTGATTTCACCTGTTTAAAAAAGGCTCTTTGATTCCTGGAAAAAGTTTTACACGTTCCAGCTCTACTGGTAAGACTGCATTTGCTGGAGGATTTTTCTCTTCATTTTTAAGAGAGGTGTAATTAACATCTCTAATCTGATCCCAAGGAAATCTATTAGTCACAGCCTTGCTCTTCAATCCATCCAGGCAGCCCAGCAGATCCTCTGCCCTTATGATGTTGCTAACAAGGTTTGCCTAAAGCCTAATGGATTTCATTGCAACAGCTACTGAAGGGCTTAAAACATGCAGATGCTGGAGGCAGCGCATGGCTTCTCAGTACATCGCCACGGATATGAAGACGAGATACCCCTTCCTAGTGACCACCCGTTCTCCTCTCTCAGGTGCTGGCGTAAATCAGCTACACAGACAAAGCAGAGGGGAGAGGAGACACTCACTCAAGAATTCACTTAGAAAATCCAGACCCCATGCTGTCACTGCTGGGACGCTCTCCCCGTCTGCTCCTGCTCCCTTCCTGTGTAAACCCAGGGTAATTTCAGTTGATTCTGAAGAACGACTCCAGCTCTCTAAGTGAGGTAGAACAAAGCACAAAGCGAAGGTGAGATACAAGTGTGCAAAATGCCCGTGTGGCACTTGCTGAGCATTAAATGCAGAACAGGCTACAATACAACATTGTGCTTGGACACGAGTTTCTATTACAGTACAAAATTCCCTTCTATCTGCAGTAGTTTGCTACTAACAGTAAATTGGTACTGTTGCTGGATTTCCTAACACTGCTGGCTGGGAAGGATGTATTTTTACTACGCTCTTGCATGTATACGTGTTTTGTATGATTCCTAGACACAAAGTTAGATGAAGCTGAGAGGAGGTTTGGGAACCTATGCCAGCAACACATGAACAAAAAGTGTTATGAAAACACTGTGTTGATCAAAAAAGCCCTGCATTTTGAGTTCAGGAAATTAAATAATTGCTGTTAAATATAAAAGGAATCCAAGAATGTTAATTTAAAAAAACCCAAAAACAAACAGTTAAAACTTCTACAAAATCATAGCTCTACTGGATAAAAAGTATGAGTAAGACATACTGCATTAGAAGTCGATTTGTCTTAATGTGAACACTGAAATGTATTAATGATAATCATATGACTATTGCATAAAACTATAACTGCACGAACGTGCATATTCTCAAAAAAGTACTTAAAATAGGAGTGAGAACAGATCTCCTGCTGTGGCTTAACTCAAGCGTCCAACTCTCAGAGTGATGGACTGTATTTTAGCAATCTGTTTGTGGAGACAGAGGAAGGAATTTGGTCTCAAAACTGAAGGTGAAGCCTAAATAAGAAGAGAGGAATAGAAATACCAGTAACGCGTTGAGAGCTTTGTTTCTGCCTCTGCCCAGAAAGGTGAGGCTCAAAAGAATGTTTCTTTGCTGAAGTAGAAACGGAGCCATCCCCTATCATTGAGATGAAGAAAGGACAAAAAGGCATAGAAAAGTGTTTCTCCTTCCCCCTTGTGCTGTACCCAGAATCTCAGTGTCAGCTGGGGAGTATTATCTGCACCAGCAGAACTGGGCATTTGCAGGTGGGCTGCCAGGGGTGTTGTACGTGGCACTTTGGGGACAGCACTGCTTGTTGCATGGGCTTTTGCCTGCCAAAGCCTAACCTCTGTAAGCAACTCCGAGTGATTTCTGGTGTTGCCTCTGCTGTAAGCATATCACTATTATCCCATCTTGGGCTCTACTCATAGAAGTTTTGAGAGCAAATGCCATTTTTATTTTTCCCTCCTCCCTACCCCTTGTGATATAATCTCAGAGGACTTAGTTCTATTTCTCAGGCTGCCATTGGTGTAGATGTATATTAAGTATACATTAGTACTCTGATAGGCTTAACAGAAAGTGTAGTCTAGATCAGATCCTTAGCCTGGGGCAACTGAAAGAAGTCTACCATTGGAGTAAGACGATATAAACCAAACGACTCTCTTGTCTTTACCTCAGAACCTTTAGCTTGACTTCTTTCTGATTTTTCTTTTTCCTCTCCATTTCTATCATCTTCAAATATAAATACAAATTGTCGGGGAGAAGTATAAAAGGTGGGGTTTTTCCTTCTCTGCCTTAGATATTTCTCTGTAAAATGTACCATATCCCGCAAAAAAATGATTCAGAAACAGTGCTGAGCATTATAGTATGGGAATGAAGGGTTATTCCAGCCAGCCCTTGAGCTCCTTTCAGTATTAGCATAACCTGCTGTAAAAACTGGGACCAACTCTCCTTTTGCTGTATGTGATGGCACTCAGATGAGTCTACAGTAATCTCAGTGTGCCGAGGAAACAGACCCTTTAATCACGTCTGAATGCAGGGTGAATGTGCTGTATTACCTGCTAACTAGGTACGACTGTGGCACCGGTACAGCGAGGGGGTGGGTTAATTGATTATTTGTTGCATAACATAGTTATGACATGCATTTGGACCTTTTTGTGTTCCTTTTCCCTTTCCTGTTCTGTCCTCTTTTGAACGTTTTTCCCAGGATTTTAAGTGAATAGATAATGGGAACGGGTTAAGCCTTTGCACCGGTGGCATAAACCCTTCTGCGTCTGCCAGTTGATCTGGGAACGTTATTTACAGCCATAAGTGACAGCACTGAAATTAAATGCAAAGAGACTGTGTGTCTGGCTGCTGGAATATGACAGGTAGCTCACTTTCCTCCTTTTCATTTCAAAAAAAATAAGTCTCTACTTTGACCACATGTCCATCCGGTGGAGATAAATCCCCAGATGTAAGTGTGCTGCCTCCATCAGATGCTACTACTAATGTTCAGTGCTAGTTATCCAAGCTTTCATCTCTTCATCTTTAAAACACTGCCATCTGTTGTTTCCAGAAGGTTCAGTCTTCTGTTTATCCAAAACTTTGTTCCAGGCCATATGGAAAAAATATCTATTTTCAATTAACCATCATATTTTCTTAAAATATACCAGAGTGATGAGAAAAAATAGGCACCACTTATGCATAGATGTTCGTGAGGGGGATGATAATTTATTACAAACTGTAAGCTTCAAGATTTTGACCATGTGGTCATTCAGATACCACAAATGCTGGCCAATTTTGTAACAGTACAACCACACCGAAGGCATCGAGTGCTGTTGCCGTATGTGCATTTCAGCAGTACTAGTGTATCAGTCTAGCCGTTTGCATTAGAAACTTTGCTGACTACACCATTTTCAGCATTTTTCTTTTGTGATTAGAAATTTCTCATGCCTTGCTACAGGCTACATGTGACTCCTTACTGCAGATTTGAATCGAATTCCATAAGCTACAGATTAAGCCGTGCAAACCCCTTAGGTACTGCACTAAGGGTGTGACGTTGGGAATATGTTGTTAAAATGCCCTAAGAACAACACTGCCTGTGCCTGCACGAGCAGGCACTACGGGCGATGAAAGCAGGTTAGCAGAGAGGAGCAGTCAGTGCTGTAGCCCACGTGTCCACCTTGTACACATTTGAGGTGGGTTCCTTCAGCCTACTTCCAGCCTGATGTCTGTTCACAGCTGGAGCCTTTCTGCTGTGTTCTGGGTTCGGGTCAGTTTCCTCCCAGAGTAATCCTGTTTGTGAGACTGTGTGGCAGCGTGAACCAAAGGGTGGTAAGCAGAGACAGTGAGGACATTACCTTCCACAGAGGGGGGAGTAAGGGGGGGTAAAATAAGTCGGTAGAGGTATTCATCCAGGAATACACTTCAGTGAGATCAATTCCATCTTTTCTTTCCTGAATCTGAATTTCTGATATAAATAATTATCCATGGCAGAAGTGAAGAAGTGAAGAGATACCATGCTTGGGCAGAAATAGCTTTCTTCAGAACTAAAAAAAAAATAAATTATAAAAGGCTGCTATTCTTAGGAATGGCCTATGCATGTCATTCCCCAGTTCAAAGGAATATTTAAAGCGAGAAGTTGCGTTTCCATTCAAAGCCATCCTCTTTGATGCAGGATAAAGGCCTGCCCTTCCATCCTTCAAACAACTGCAAGATTTTCTCCTCCTGAGTTACAGTCTTGTCCTCCCAGCCGCCCACGAGCATCAGCCACCCCCAGATACATGCAGATTATGGCTGTGTAAAGTGACCCAAGTTGAAACTAAGGAGGAAAACAGGTGCCAGGTGACTAGAATACGTGACAGTCACTGGCTGAGTCAGAGCAGAGCTATAGTGATAGAGCTCCGTATAAAAACGGGGAACAGATGCACCGGGACTCAGGCAAAGCACCCAGACAGAGCACGCTTTTGATTGTCCATCTCTATAAAAAGAGAGGGGCTTTTGCTCCTGGTTTTGTAAGGCACCTCATGGCAGAAGGGAAAAAAACCACCTGTGTGGATTTTGAAACAAAATACTGCCAGGGCTGACAGCGGGATGGTAGAGAACCACCTCAACCTTTTGAGCTGTTCTTCATCTCTAAATTTGCCAGCTGTCAGTGCAGGCAGCCACCAGGAAGAGAAAGAAAAGACAGGACATCAGTAGAGATGTGGGAAACCTTGTAGCCAAGATCAAAATCTATCTACATGATAAGTGTACAGATAATATTCATGTATGTTATGTTTAATTAACCAGAAAATTAGCAAGCCCTAGCTGAATACCGATTCCTTTCTGGTAGCTAATTACATGCTGCTTCTCAGCTTGAAACAGTGCCAGATATATTTTTTTTGCCCATCACTTGTGGTACTTCATCCAGCTTTCATCCTCTTGAGAGCATGTAACTGTGTAGCCACTGCAGTTTGCAAAAGAAAATTTTGTGAGTGCTGTGCAAAATGTGCTACCTTAGATGCAAGGCATATAGAATTTAGCATCTTCCTCTCTCTTTTCTTTTCTTTTCTTTTCTTTTCTTTTCTTTTCTTTTCTTTTCTTTTCTTTTCTTTTCTTTTCTTTTCT
>JANHGN010016522.1:0-28349 GCA_024605025.1 Megaceryle maxima
GCACAGCAGCAAATGGCAGGCTGGCTTTTGAGACAACATCTTTGCATATGCACATAACAGGGATAGAAATATACTTAAAAAACCCCATAATAAATCAAGGTTCACGTATGGCCTGAAAACCAAGACATCCTACATGTCTGTGTTGCAATGCAATGTGAAAACACACAGCTTTTGAATTTGGGTTATAAAGATTGAAGAGGAAATGTTTACATTTGTGCATCTTCTGAATTGATTTAGGGATATCTGATAGAAACCACCTACTTTTAAAACTCTGACCCTGAAGTACTGGCTCTGTAGAAGTCATAGCAGCTTACTGCATAGCTGGCTATAAGCTGCCCATGTGTGCTCCTGGATAAAATGAGGTTATTTGAGGTAGAAACGCTTTGCTGGGCTCAACCAACTCCAAAGATCAAGAATGAGAATCTCTTTAATTAAGGTTATCAAGTTACCTTGCCTTGCCTGGGCTTTTGCCGCAGAAGAGACGTGGTTCTCACAGGTCAGTTGATATATGGGATCCTTAGGGCACTTTGCTCATACGTCCCTAGCCCAACTTCTCCCTTTTTTAAGCGATACCAAAAGTTTGACCTGCAATGACTTCAGTGTTTTCTTGCCACTGCCTTTGGAGTGCAGTGTCCCATCAAACAGCACACAGAGGAATCTCTGAAGCATTTTTGTCCCTCTGGAAGCTGTGAAGATGTTGCTAACCCCTCACGATGCCACCCTCGGGTGGGAGCGGGTCCTCTGGGACACAGGAGCAACACATGGGCAGGGCTGCAGAACTGGCAGCTCCCCAGGAGAGCAGTAAATAGTTTTTTTCCTTCTACATTTTTGTACTAAGTTCTCTTATTTGTTGAAAACATCTCTTCCTCCATGAATCATTCCCATGGGTAGAAAAAAACCCACACTTTTCCTACAAATACATCAGAAAGCTTCACAAAAATTCACAAGTTTATCAACTTTTGAGGGCCTAAAATACTCTTAAACTTAATTTAGGATTCAGTTTTCCCCCTGCAGCTTCTCAGCCCGGGTAGGAACTGTAGGTATTTGAGCCTGGAACACAAATATTTTCAGATTTATTGTCAGTATGACGATGATTATGTAGCCCATTGAGATCGAGTGGTGTGATTTAGTGTTTTGGAGGCATTTGTCATGTTTGATGAATGCATCTGGTGATTCAGAGCAATGAAAATGTGAGATTTCCAGCCAGTGAGAGATAAAGGATGCTGGCTGATACACAGGGTTATGGCAGTGGCTATATAAGGTTACGACAATTGTTATTTGGTTCTCATTTAGAGTTTTAAAGGAAGATGGGAAGGCGGATATGCTTCAGCTGGCTCTCCAAGGAGGAGCTAGATAAGCTGTGTAGACCTTGCTGATACTTTGATAAAACTTACTGGGAACAAATTAATATTTTCACTTCCTTCTGTTTGTGATTTCTTGCCTGTCATCATTTCTCTGCGCCTCGCATCCATGCAGGTCCTTTCGGGGAGACCTTGTGAGCATCTCCAAATTACCTCAGCAGTCACAGATCTGGAGAAAGTCAGAGAAATCACAGAATGGATTGGGTTTGAAGGGATCTCCAAAGCTCATCTAGTCCAACCCCCCTGCAATAAGCAGGGACATCTCCATCTAGCTCAGGCTGCTCAGAGCCTCAGCAAACCTGGCCTTGAATGTCTCCAAGGATGGGGCCTCCACCACCTCTCTGGGCAACCTGTTCCAGTGATCTATCACCCTCAGATTAAAGAGCTTTCTCCTAATGTCTGACCTAAATCTGCCCTTTTCTAGCTTAAAGCCATTGCCCCTTGTCCTGTTACTACAGACCCTTGTGAACAGACCCTCCCCTGCTTTCCTACAGGCCCCTGTCAGCTACTGGAAGGTTCCTGTAAGGTACCTCCAGAGCCTCCTCTTCTCCAGGCTGAACAACCCCAACTCTTTCAGCCTGTCTTCATAGGAGAGGTGCTCCAGCCCTCTAATCATTGACCCTCCTCTGGACACACTCCAACAGGTCCACATCCTTCTTGTGCTGAGGGCTCCAGAGCTGGATGCACTATTCCAGGTGAGGTTTCACCAGGCCAGAGTAGAGTGGTAGAATCCCCTCTCTCCATCTGCTGGCCACACTTCTTTCCATGTCGCCCAGGATTCGATTTGGCCTTCTGGGCTGCCACTGTGCATTGGTGGCTCATGTCCAGCTTTTCATCCACCACCACCTCCAAGTCTTTTTCTGCAGGACTGCTCTCCACCATGTCCTCTCCCAACCTATACTGATAATGCTGGTTCCTCCGGACCAGGTGCAGGACACTGCACTTGGCCATGTTGAACCTCATGAGGTTCACCTGAGCTCAGCTCTCCAGCCTGTCCAGGTCCCTCTGGATGACATCTGGTCCCTCTGGCACCACCCAGCTTGGTATCATCAGCAGACTTGCTGAGGGTGGATTCAATGCCACTGTCTATGTCATTAATTAAGATATTAAACAACACTGGTCTGAGTATGGACACTTAAAATACTTTGTTCTCTTGTTTTCCTGCTGTAGAGCACACTAAGGTTTGATACAACTGGAGTCAATGCGAAACTCCCTTGAGACTGGGTCCAAACTGGGCAAACTGAGTCAAACAAGCCTCAGAAATTTCAGCCATAGCCAAATAACATCCAAAAATTTATGTTTCACTTTGGTTTAAAGTTCACAGATATAAAAAGATTCTTTTGAAAACAAGGTATTTCAAAGCAGGATTTATACTGCACCGTTGTAAACAAATCATCTCTGCACAGCACAGGGACATCCCGTTTTCAACATGGGAAGCCAGAGAAAGCACCTGGAATCTACTCTGAGCTTTGTATCATCACCGATGGCTTTCAGGGAACAGAGATGTCTTCATCAAACGGGGTAAGACAGCACAAAAGTGGAGGTAATTGACTGCTCACAAGTGTCATTGCCACCTCTAACCGAGCCATCTCCAGTTCCCTGAAAGCCATCATTGCTGCAATAATATCTGGGAAAGATCATAACAAAAAAAAAAAAAAAAAGAAAGAGATATCTTTCCTGATGCTTTTCTGCAGTAAGTTACAGCAATTGAATAGGAAATATCTCTGAGAAGGGTGATCTCCATGGATTGGAGAATTATCTCTTTGCGTGTCTGTGGCAATGCCAGGATAAGGATAATAGGTAAGACACGTGGCCATGGGCAGCACCCCATGTTCTCACCACCATCACCGTTTTCTGATGGAGCCATGCTCTGTGGCAGTGGTATGATCAAGACTAAAGACCCTAATCTCTTCTAATATTGGAAATTTATTCACTTCTCATGCATCTTTCTGGGGGTCGAACAATTTGTTCCTCCTCTGCCTTGCAGCCCGTGGATGTGACAGGTGTCTACAGCTAGAGGCTGTGTTTTCAGAAGAAACCCCCCCCTGAAACCCTGAATACATGGGAGGTGCCATGTTGTATCTTTCAGAAATTGGCTTGTAACCCCGCCATGTTCCTACCAAACTGTCAGGTTTGCTCAATGCACCTCACCTGCCCCAGTCCCCCTTCGCAGCTTCCACGGCACAGCGTTTGTCACTCCCTGCTCTGAACAGTTGTCTCACAGAGTTATGTGCTTTCCACGCCAGCAGAAGCTGACTTTGGTACTCAACGGGCTATATTTCAGCTTGACAAATTCACAGATCCCATAGGGAGCCCATCAAATGCAAAGTGCTACGTCAGCAGAGGCTGTCACACCATCCAACGTGGCCTGTGTTTGTGGAGCGAGGTGTCATCAGCAGGCAAGACCCGGCCACCAAACACAAGACAACACGATCATTAGTTTGATGGTGCTCCAGCCTCCTCCTCTGGACCAGCACCGGCCAGAACATTTCCATTCAGAGTTGGCTGAAGGTTCTGTTATGAGGGGATGTATCTGTCATGCTAGGAGATTTATATCCAGCTGTACTTTTATTGAAAGCTTGTCTAGAAGTATTATGAGTCCAAGCAAGTCTGTTTGGTTTTCAGCTTATTCAAAGCTTGAACTTCCATGCATAAGAACCCCTGAGAAATAATGTCCACTGAAATCTATCCCAATGAGGTAACTACTTCTGATCCAGGATCTTCATCCTATCAATCAGTGTTTTAAAAACTTAATCAGGCTGAGGTATTGCAGTGAATTCCTCTTTGAAAAAAGGTCCTCAAAAGTGTTTGGTTTTCTCCCCCTTTAGTATTTCCTTTGACTTCTCCTTTGGTAAATATTATGCATACGTTCACTCGTAAACTACTGAGCCTTAAAATGTCACAATTAATGTCAGTCTCCAAGCCTATCCCACTTAAAATTCCTCTTGATTTCAGTATCTTGCCCTGAAAAGTACCAAGTGCTTTTAGCTCACAGGGTTGTGCTTCTAAGGGGATGAAGTAGAAACCCACCTACCTCTCCATGACCAAAGCCACTGGATGGTGGAGACCACACGGTGCCCAGCCAAGCTCTGTTTTGTGGAACGGTGTTTCCTCCATGAGCAGCCCTGTGAGGTCCATGGGACATGTACCTCGCTGGAAGTACAGGTGAAGAATCTGGCCTGGAAGAAACATGAGATATTTTTGTACTGCACACATTATTCAGATTCTCAGTAAAAATGCATTCACGTGCAGTAACTGCCAACCCACAGTTTTGCCCTTCTCACACACGGTGCTGAAGTGGTGCCTCTAACACCAAAGTGTGTCTTCTGCTGCAGAATCCCCACCAAAGCCATTTTGTTTATGGATGTGGCTCTGAGAGCCTTCAAATCTGGGTCTCCACAGGTAATCAAGAAAGAGAAAGAATGGAGTATTGTGTTCAGTTCTGGTCCCCCCAGTTCAAGAGGGACAGGGAAATACTAGAGAGAGTCCAGCAGAGGCTACAAGGATGATGAAGGGACTGGAACATCTCTGTTGAGGAAAGGCTGAGAGCACTGGGGCTGTTTAGCCTGGAGAAGAGAAGCCTGAGAGGGGAGCTGATGAATGGTTACAAATCTCTGCAGGGTGGGTGTCCAGTAGAAGGGGCCAGGCTCTTGTCAGTGGTGCCCTGGGATAAGACAAGAGACAACGGTCACAAACTCAACAAGGGAAGTTCCACCTCAGCATGAGGAGAAACTTCTTTCCTGTGAGAGTGACAGAGCCTGGCCCAGGCTGCCCAGAGAGGCTGTGGAGTCTCCTGCTCTGGAGACTTTCCAGACAGATCCACCTGGATCTGTTCCTGTGTGGGCTGCCCTGGGTGACCCTGCTCTGGCAGGGGGGTTGGACTCTGATCTCTAGAGGTCCCTTCCAACCCCTACCGTTCTGTGATTCTAAAGTCCTCTAAATGCTGCTGTAGGCCAGCATTCAACACGATGTTTTCAACACAAGATGTAAAAGGCTTAAAGGGAAAAAAATAAAATAAATCTCAGCTTGAAGGTCAAAGCAACTGAAATGGAAGTATTTTGAGCCTGATAATCTATGATGGTATTTTATAAACTGCAGCTCTGTATCCCTGGGTCGTAGTTTTCTACCATTGATCAGTGTTATTCTAAATCACTTCCCTTCTGTAAAACCTGCTGCTCACCTGGACTACCTGCTGTTGGAAGATAGACCATGGGGAGGAATCCAGCAGTGTACCCATCTCTGCAGCGAGGGCAGAGATCACAGGGTACCTATGCACAAAAGTCCATGGGATGTTATTCTGCTATGCAGACCAGATGAGTCCATCAAATGCTTCAGCTTCCATCAGATAACCTCTGATACTTGAAACCAAAAATGTTTTGGACTAGTGCAGAATACTTAAGTTAGAAATAATTGCTTTCCTGGGATTTTTTTTTGGTGATATTCATCATGTTCTTATTCTACCTTCTACCTTACTCTCCCAGTCTGTAATTATTTTTTTGAAGCAGAAAATCTGTACTGAGACAAACACGAGTGTACAGCTGTCACTTCAGGCCTTAAATCTATAGAACTTCTACTGAGCTGCAATGTAAATAGCAGTGCCATTGGTGTGAGTGCTGGGCCCAGTGCAAACTGGTTGATCTGCCATTTAGTTTGTTTTTAAGCACTGTAGCTGGAAATGATGACGAATGCAAGTTCCAGCATTCACTTAATAGGGTTTTTTGAAATTATTGACTATTACACAGGCAATTTGAATACTTTACAGCTGACTTTACTCGATGTGATGTATGTGCAGATACACAACATTTCTCTTTGTAGATTGCTTTGGTTCTGGATCACAAACTAGAGATAAAGGGGTATCAGGTTTGAGCTGGTAATACCCATAAAGTAGTTACATAATTGCTACTGTCTCCCATAGGACTTGGAACACCATCCAGACAACTGGAGTTGCTGAACTGCATCCCCCCCCCAAACTTGGCATTAGGGACTTGGTGGCACTGGCACCATGGCAGGTTGGCCAGCTTCTCACAAAAGGGTTTGTGCTGAAGGGCTGCAGAATGATGACACTGTGACAACTGAAGACAGGAGCAGATACTGAATTTTTATTGAAAACAAGCAGACTTTGTTATAACGTTCAAGTCTGACTGGAACTGATGAAAAAGCAAGGAATTTCTCCTAGCTTTTGCATTGTTCCCAACACAGCCTGTTGTAGCCTGGGAGTTAGAAGCAGCTTGTAGTCAGAGCTCTGGTGGGTTTCGTTAATAATGAATTCTCTGTTTTGATGTGAAATACTCTTGCTCTTGTCATCTAAAATCAGCTGCTTAATACTACTTTCTGTAGTCGATTTGTACTGACTAGTGTGGTCTCTTTAATGTATAATTCAAGTATTTTAACACTCCACTAGTTGCTGTGTATCTTTATCATGCTGGTTAACCTCTTAATGCTGTTTTGCCTAATAACCTGGCCAGTTGCCTCTTATTTACAATGAAGAAATCTCATTAGTTAGAAGTAATCTGAAAAATCTTGGCAAAGCAGAATCTTGAGAGTCGATTGTTGGATTAATATTTATTTTGAAATTGAGATCCTGTGGCATGAGTGTAGAGGTCATTGAGCAATACAGGAGGTGGGGGAGAACATCTGATCTGAAGATGGGGTTGACTGCTAGTTTGGGTGCCTGAAGTGTGGATAGTTTCACTCCTGGTTTTAGTCTACTAGAAGTTAACTAAATGGCAAACTAGAGGCCCTTGGAAAAAGTCCTTCTACAGCTTTTATGAAGGGGACCTACAAGAAAGCTGAGGAGGGACTTTTTACAGGGGCTTGTAGTGACAAGATGAGGAGTGATGGCTTCAAACTGGAAGAGGAGAGATTTAGATTAAAGATTAAGAAGTTCCTCACTGTGAGGGTGGTGAGACACTGGAACAGCTTGCCCAGGGAAGTTGTGGAAGCTCCATCATTGGAAGTGTTCAAGACCAGGTTGGATGGGGCTTTGAGCAACCTGCTCTAGTGGGAGGTGTCCCTGCCCATGGCAGGGGGGGTTGGATTAGATGTTCCTTAGGTCCCTTCCAACCCAAACCATTCCATGATTTTATGAAATCACCAAGGGATATAGAGCATTTTTTCCCCCTAAAGCTGATTTTTTTTTTTTTGCTTTTTGGTGTTTTATTTTGCTATTGAAAGGCCATAGTTCATCTGGAAATCTGTGAGTCTCCAAGATGATGCTTGGGCTCACTCTGAAGTTGTAAAAATGCAGATGGTTCATTAAAATACCCCATTTTTCCATCCTTTAGAGACTAGCATGCCAGAGGATAGCTGTGCTGCCCAGCCAGGCTTGTCAAATGGCTCTGGAGCCTAGCTCATCCCAACTATCTCTGGAGAACATTAAAACATTCACTTGCCTGCCTTTGTCAGAGTTCCCAGAAGACCACTGTAGTATTTACTGCCTTTTATATATATATTAAAGTAAGGGCTGAAGAAGTCACTCATTGGTAGATTTAACAGGAATGTAGCCTAGAAATGGATTATTACAAGTTTTATCCTAATGGCTAAACTATGAGTTAACCACCCCCCATTTTATGTTCTCTTCAGTATAAAGCAAGACAAAGTGGTGCTGTCAGGTGATGCCCTGGTGAGGTGGTATCTGGTATTTTTATCATGAATAATATCATAAAATGCCTTTATCTTTCCAGATCTTGTCTGTCCACTAAGACTTAACACGCTTGGCCCATGTAGCAGTGGTGGCCTGTTCTGCTGAGCCCATAATGCTTGGAGAAGGCAGCACAAGCTTAAAATGTTTTGAGAGCTCAATTTGTCCATTTAATGAATGCAGAGCAAGATAAATAACGCATGTATGCATATGTCACTGGCACTTAGGCATGTGCATGTCAGCGTTGATAAAGTAGTGAACTCCCAGTGTTTCCACCAGATTAGCGCTCGTCTCTTCAGCGAAGCAATGTGGGGGGGGGTTCATTTAACACAGCATCATCAGTTTCTGTTAGGACCAGATATTTTTTATTTTTTTTTTTCCCTACTTGAAGCAGGTCAGACTGGAGAATTCATCAAAATAAAAGAGCACGTAGCCAGAAAAAAGATTCAGTGCATGTGTTTTGTTCTGCATGTGGTACTTCTACTCGACAGCCTCTTTGGTGGAAGAGATGGGAGGGTTCCATGAGCTGTAGTAATGTTTTGTGCCTATGGAGGGGGTGAAGGAAGAGTTGCTTTATATATATATATATATATATATATTTAGGTTTATTATAATGAAATGGACTCTTGTTGTGTTTGATCACAAAGTGTTTCTTAACGTGACATTCAGGAACATCATTTTCTCTTGGACAGCCATAGTTCACAGTTGCTTTGGCAGTTATATTCTATTTAATCTGTCAATGTTTATTTTTTTTCCCTCGCATGGTGTAGCTGCTGTGAAAGAAATTGGAGCCGTTATACTATGTGCTTTGATACAGTTTGTAAAAAGCAAGGTGGGAGACAGTAAAGCAAACACAGCACGCCAGTAATTTCTTTACAATCGCTGATGTTCCAGCGCTGCGATTCTCTTTTCTGAGGGAGCTGTCACATCGTGCCTTGTGGAAGAGGATTGCATTGTTTAAATGCTTCATTTTCATTTGTTTCGATATTTTGGTGCTGCCTGTGAAATACACTCTGGAAGCTCTCACCCGGTTTCTTTTTCTAAGGGCTCTCTGCTCTCTGTCTGTCTGTGACAATGCAAATCAAGCTCCTGCGTGTTTAGCTTCAACTGCAGCTATGTTAATTGATCTTGGAAATATTCTTCATGTTCAGATCTGGTTCTTACACTATTCATAAGTAATAGTAAGTGCTCTGTGGCAGACGAGAAGCTGCCTCGTTCTGTGATGCTGAAGGGGTTTCTTTCATAACGTAGATTGGGAGTGAGGGGGTTTGATTCGTGGGGGTGGTACCGCTGGCCAAAGAGCAGCGGGCAGAGGCTGTCACTGGCCATGGAGTGGAGGGGTTGCCTGTAAAGCTGCTTGTAAAGTCATTGTTAAATCCTCAGTTACTTAAAAAAAACCAAACCACAACAAAACAGAAACTAAACAAAAAAAAATCCCCAAGACAAACAAACAAAAACCCTGAACAAAATAAAAAACCCCCTACAAAACAACAAAAAAACCCAACCTGACCCCCCTCCCCAAAACACTGAAGCCCCCCCCCAAATCCCAAACAAACACCAAAAAAACCCCCACAAGTACAAAAACTCTGCCAAGCAAAGCCAACAACAAAAAAAACCAAAACCCAAACCAAGAACAACCCAAACCTTCAGTCACTAATTCTGAAATATATTAGATGTGGTCATCTCTGTTCATATTTTTCATCTCAAACTGGAGAAAAGGAGAGAAGTTCTCAGTAGAATTCAGCTGCACACTGAATCAATCACAATGGTACGGAAAGCTCCGTAAAATGCCAGGGTGTTCCCAAGTGCAAAATCTGTCAGCTAGAAAATGTTACACCACTTTCTTAGAAACTGTTCCCAAAATGGACTTGCGTGGGTGCTTTAGTATTACAGCTCTGCTTTTTGAACAAAATAAGTTTCTCCTATTCTTTTCTTAATTGGTAGAGTGTAGCATCTCTTCCAACTCTTGGACCTGATGCTCAGCTGTTTTCCAACCTTCTCAGTTATTTTTGGTAGAGCCTTTTAAAAATACAAACCATATTCCAGATATAGTCCAAAGATGGTTTTTAGTCTTAGCCTAGCGATCACATCAGACTTTCTGTAGGGGTCTTCAGGTATAGAATGTATTCCATCGATGGAAATGTTTTAGATGAAAGTCACAATACTCTTTAGCTTTTCATTATAAAGTCCTGAGCCCTCAACTTTGACGTGGTCTCCAGCCTTTGTTGGAAGCTTGCAGTTTCTCCTGGAGCCATCCTGATTTACAAGCCCTGTAGGGAATGTGTCCGTTGTTCTGTCTCATTCCAGTTGTGTTCATGTTAAGGGGTAAATATCTCTTGGCATAATATTTATTTCTTGGTTTATTTCCATAAAAAAATTTGGTGATCCAAAAAATGATTTCTCTATGGGAAGTGTCAAGTGCTTTAGCAGAGGAGTGTGGTGTCCCCTCATGGCCACATGGTTTAAAAAAAGAAATGCACTTTTTTAGATGGTTTTTCAGTACACTTGACTCTCTTTTTTTAATACAATGAAAAAAAAAGAGGGCTAACAATATATAATATTCTACATTGTAGGAAATACTTGGTTGTGTTTTAGATTAATCAACAAACTTTAAGGAGTATTTTAATTTTTCTAAGGCTTCCAAGTCCAACTAGCAGTAACTTTTGTAGCAGCTCAGTAAAAATACGGCAACTTGAAGAAGCCAGCAGGAAATTGTGTGTTTATTCCGTGTACGTTTCCCAGAACTGGTGCCAAATTCAGCATCTCTGGTGGAGCCTGATGCAATTTCCTTGAAGTTAATGGAATTACACCAGGTCTGAGTCTGACTCCTGGTCTCTCTCTGTGACCTCGTGCTCATTTTTGCTCTGAAACTTCTGTATTGCGGTTTTTAGATGAATCTTGGTGCGTCAGTAAACTGGCACGTGTCTCAGGATTTTAGTTCTTGCTGTTGACCTTCACAATGTACTTCTATCGATGTTGCGATGCTTAACGGTACGTTAATCTTACCCAAATTCCATTTTTAATTTACTGTATTCTCTGCTTGTATAGTATCCTCCTTCTGTAGCATACACTGCACTGAAGCAATTATCAGTATGGGTTCAGTTCTGCGCACACCACTGTGTTTTCAAATTATCAACGCCACTGCTTCAGAACAAATGCACAAATCTGCGGTTCCTTCGTCCTTGTAGGAGGTTCTGTGCATGTTTTCATAAAAAGACACTAAACATTCCCACTGACTAGATAAGAATGCTATCTACCTACTTGCTCTGCATGAATTAGTGTCTTGGTTGTATTTTTTTTACCCCCTGAAAGTGTTATACACACACAAAGAAATGTCAAAAGAACTTTGAAGGATTTGCAAAGCCCCGAAAAAATAAGAGTTAGAAATTTTGCCTGTGACTGTATTTCAGTTGCAGTATATTTTGGCAAAGATGAGGCAGTCTTTAATGACTTATTTTTGATGCACCTGTCAGTTTGGATATTTTTCCTGTGTAGGCTCTGGTTGTCTTCAGCAGGTTCCTGCAAGGGTCACCTGAGAGCCCTTCTCTCTCTGCTCTGTCTCGGAACCTTTGCATTTCTTCACGCTGCTGCTGTCGTATTTCAACATATTTGCATCTGTTTTCAAGAGTGGAGAGAGAGGAGAACAAAAAAAAAGTGCACTAATATCAAGAGAAGAGGTTGGCTGAAGGCTGAGCAGCCTGTCAGGTCCTTGGATCTTGCTGTGGTTCATCTCCTGTCGCTGCCGTGCGGGTCAGGAGCTGTGACATGGCTGTACTGAGCGTGGGAGCCTGGGGTTGATGAGCAGAGATGTTATTACTGGTCAAGGCAGCTCTTGCAAGAAGCTTGAATGCTTGTCAAAAAAACCCCAACCCAACAACCCAAACTCTGCACCAGGAAATCAGTCTTTCCATTTTGATTTCACAAGCTCACATCAAATTCTGATTATTCCTGTGTGGGGGTCTGGTGTTGAAAAAGCCTGCTGTGAAACTAGACCCATGAGCACTAGCTTGGCCCAGATCTGGATACGAAGGGGAAAAATGAGCACAGAAGCAAATAAAGTCTGTCTGAATCAGGCTGCTTGTGACATGTCATTACCCTGATGAGTTACTCAGTATAAGTAAGGAGATGTGAAGGGCTGTCCGGTGTTCCCTGCAAGAGTTTCCTCAAAATCCACAAGGGTTTTTCCATGGGTGGTCCTGGGAGGAGGAGGGTACAAGACTGGCTCCAGGGGTAACTGTGGTGACTTGGTCTGCTGAGAGAAAATGGCTTGCCATCGATAAGGTCCTCCCTTGGAAGTGTAGCTCTGGAAGTTCATCCTGTCTTTGTTGCACAGCGTGGAGAATGGTGGTTTGAAATGAGTGTTGCCGTATGAGCTGCAGCTGTTGAAAGGGAAGTTTAAAGGTCCCAGTATGGAAATTTCATGGTCCCCATGTGACACGTAATCCTCCTCCTCTCATATGTATTAAATCGTTGGTGTGTACTGATACATCCCAGCTGCTGTGGGTTTAAGAACTCCATGTAAATGTTAAGTTCCTTAGAGCAGTTTATGCTGTTTATACCATGGTGTCCTCAGTTTCTTAGGGGCTCCTACGCAGAATGCTGCTGCTGATATCCTTGCATCATTGGAGCTTTCCATGCCTTGTAGTTTCTACTGCAGTATTACTTTCTTGACAAAGTCTTTAATAGCCTTAATTGCTGTGGAGCTTTCCCTCTGTTTCAGTAGGAGATGATGATGATGAGCCCCAGCCCTTGGGAGAAAGTTCCTTTTGGCGTTTTCACAAAGACTTTCTGCCAAATTCTGAATAACTAAGAGTGCCTGGTTAGATATAATTCCCTGATTTTAGTACTTGGCTAGAAAGATATCAATATTTTTAAGGCTGGTCTCATTAGGTTTAACCTGTTCCAGTGCCACAGATGGAGAAAATGTATTTTCTGTGAGAGAAGATCCAGTTGCAGGTTGTGCTAAAAGCACTATTTGTGGCTCTGCTGAATTTTGCAAAAGCCTTTCTGAAGTTGGTGGTGCTCTCTGTACGCCGCCGTCGTCTGGAGATAATATTCACTACTTAATCTTGTGCTAATGCCTGGAATCTTTTGGAAACAAATTGTGGCTTATAATCTGTTACAAGAATTGTAGATGACTATGGCTTGCAAATAGGAACTCTCATTTTGAGAACGTAAGCTGAAACTGTCTGGGTAAGTGGAAAAGTAATTAACTTCAATGATCTTTGTATATTTCTTTTCATAAAAACAAATCTGCTGCTCCAGTCTGTCATCCAGCTTGCAGAGCATGGTGGCTCTGGTAGCTCTGACAGTTCTGACAGTGTTGGAAGTGTCTGAATTTGCTCAGACAAAGCTTTCCTAAAGATAGCTATAGGAATACTGTACGCTTGGTTCTGCTCTGGAGTCCTTCCTAATTTTAAAGGTATCTCTCTTATCAATTATATGAATCAAAATAGTTTGGTCTGTCTTCTTTTTTATCAGATGAAAACCATGCGGCTCACTTTACTTTTTCAATGTAACACTAGATTTGGTGGTTGATCAAGAAGCACATTAGGACAAATTTTCTCTGATCACATTAATATCTTTTGGAGCTGACTTGCGTGTTCAGGGAGCAGAGTCCATACTAAGTCAATATCTTCCAGTATCTCTTTCTATTTCCTTTTGTTAGGAGTTTTAACTGTGGAGAACACCTACTGCCATTTGAAAATGGAAAGAAAATCTCTTTGGTTGTAGTTGAAGCTATTAACCTCTGGTTAGAAAAATGTTCAGGTGTTTGGATCCTAACAAGGGCTCTTAAGAGGAGGCAGGTTGTCTGCTGGTGTTGGGGCTGAATGAGCAGGCATTAAAAGGTGTATTTTGAGCTGAGGTGATGGTTGTAGTCTATGGTAAAGGTATGAGAGTAGGAAAATTGCCAGAAAAGGAAGGGAAAAATAAAAGTAAGGTTGGTGTAGAATCTACTTGAGCACTCTGGTAACTATGGTACACTTGAATTAACTCGAGAAAACACATGAATGTTCTCTGTGTGCATTTTTATAGAGGTCTATCCAACTGTGGTATTAATGAGAAACTGTATTTCAGTTGATAATGTAAGCTGTCCCTACGTAAAGGTCCATATACTTTGGGAAATATTGTATATTCTTAAGTTCTTCTCTTATCCCCTTTTCATACAGGGATGGAAGCAATAGCATGGGGCTGCAGAAATCAAGAAGCTGGTACTGATGAAATGAGATTTTAGTTGTAGTTTCCTGATAATGGTCTTGTGTCCATACAGATGTACTTCTGGTACAACATGTATAATAGAAGTTCCACCAAAAAAAATGACCTATGGAGTTGCAAAAAACTTAACTGTGGTATTCAGGAGATCCTTTGCTGCTGGATTTCTTTTGGCGACCACATTGCCCTCCTGATTTTCTCTATTCAGCAAAAAGTCCATGCAAATGTATGTATGGACTTCTGTGTTTATGTAACTCATGCTTGTACCTTCCTGTTTGAGAGAACTGATTTGATGTGCATTCAGACAGCCCAGCTAAAATGCTCCAAGTTCCGGGATGTTCCCAAACAAACAAAAAATTAAAATGATCAAAGATTAATATATTAGCTGAAATGAATTCTGCACAGAAGGAGTTGTCACAGATCTCGGGGCCTGCTCACTCTCATACAGCTGTGACATAGCTTCCCAGATGGCACAATTATCTTTCTAAAATATTGTGGAAAACTTTCATTTGTCACTTGGCTTAGTGCAGTTGAGCTTTCCGTAAACACAGGCAGAGAGATCTGCCTCTCTGTGTTCTCTGTGGCAGTAATTAGCAGTAATTCACTTGGAATCAGAATAATATTTAACAGGAATAAGGAACAAGTCAACTTCTTCCACTTTGGAAATTGCTGTTCTGCATGGGTGTTATCTTAAATCTTTGACATAGAACCAGGGTTTTAGATGATTTAATTTTTTCCTGAAGAGTATTTTATGTTCTCTTGACTGGACTGCCAACATTCACACGTGGTGGGCATATTTTCACCAGGGACTAGACTGCTATAATTACAGTAATGTCTTGACTATAATATGTAGGATGATAAAATTGGGCTCTTTATTCTTTAATCAGGAAGGAAGTTATGGAAGACAATGTACCTTCTTTTGTATAAACAGCATCAGAACCATTTTGTACATCATATCCTAATTTACAGAAATGGTTGTGGCTAATCATGTCTGAAGTATAAATGATGTTCTAGTTCTAAAACATAATGCTGTTTACATTTTTTTGGGGGGGGGGAAAGAAATGCTGAGGGTGAAGCCTCTAGGATCAGGAAAAGATTGTTCTTGGGTTAGGAAAATAATTTTATTGATTTGTTAATGTAGTTTTGTTTATAGGACTTAATCTGTGCATGCTTAAATTTGAGTAAGAAAAGTAATCAATAATAATGGAGCCCTGAATGATCTTGTTCAGAAAGATAATCCGCTGGCCGTCCTTATGAGTAATTTGGGCTTTGTCCAAATTTACTTGCTACCTGTGGAAAAAAACCTCAAGCTAGATCATTATGTGAGAGGCCAGGTAGATACCTGCAGATTTATCATCTTCCCCATTTACAGGATCTCCTTAATCAGCAGTGGTGTGACACAAAGGTGTGGGAGAAGATAGGATGGGGATTGATGGATTCTTGTTAGAGGCATTCTGCTCTGCTGGAGAACAAAACCTGGTTTGCTTTTCTTCCCTTGCTTTAGGAGATAAAGCTGTTTTCCTGCAGCTGCAAAGGGGATGTCTGTTTGGTTGATGGGTTTACTATTGGAAAAACAAACTACAAATAGACCAAAGCACAACTAAAAATAAACCCGCTTTAGTCATACCAATTCAGTAGACTTGGGGAAGGGAAGGAAGGGAATAATGTCCTCAAAGAGAAGAGGAGAGAAGTTGTTTCTCTGCAGGTAAATTCATGCCTTTGGTGGCACGGAGAGGTAGGAGTCCAAGTGCTTTCAAGTACTTACAAGAGAAGACTGTGATGCAGAAACCTCTTGTCCAGATATATACACTTGACATTTTGCTGAGTGAAACAGAGTTGGTAGGACAAAATAACACTGACTGTGTGGAAGTTATCCAGTCCTTAAATTTGATTTGGATTCTGGCAAGAAAATGGAAGCACTGAATTAGAAAGTAGGTCATCTTTCTCTTTGTGTCCATAGGTGGTGAGCCTGGTAGCAGGTGGGGAAAGAAGTCCTGTCTGAACACCTCAAGCTATGCGTAAAAAGTCTGCGACTGGCAATTCTTTGGCAGTCTTTTTTTTAATTTAAAAAAGGTAAATTCATCAAAACAAAACCAGTTCCACACACACCCACGTACACTTCAGTTTTCATCAGGAAAAATACCTTTTTAAGTGTATTCAAGAGCAGACGTTGGCAGAGGATCTCCAGAGACCATCCAGTTCAATCCTTATTAGAGCCAAGGCAGCCAGAACAGGTTGCCCAGAGTTGTGTCCAGTTGAGTTTTGAGCATCTCTAAGGATGGAGAAGCTTCAACCTGTTCCAGTGCTCAATTAGCCTCACAGGGAAAAAAGTATTTTCTTATCTTTGCGCGTACCGGTGAAAAGAGTTTTGTTTCTGTCTTTACAACCCACCACCAAATGAGATCTTTGAGTCTGCAATTCTTCAGACCAAGCAGCCCCAGGTTCCTCAACCTCTCCTATGAGAGATACTCCAAGCCCCCAGCCATCGTTACGGCCCTTGGCCAGACTCACTCCAGTATGTCCCTCTTGCTGGTTCTGGGGAGCCCAGAACTGTGCATGAGGGGACGAGACATCACAGAAATAAGCTCTGTGCTAAGTTTTTGTTAGCTTTGGTTTTGTTTACTCAGTAGTAAAGACTGCATTAATGTAGTTTAAAGAACCTGATGGAATGGCTAATGTGGAACAGATGACCTTCATTCACTCACAGAAAGTTTCCTGGAGGAGGAGGGTGTCCCAAAACAGACTGGTTTTATTTTTGGAGTAGAGAGTGCGTTGGCAGGAGTTGGGTTTCCTTTTGGAACTGAGGCTGCGTTGGCAGGAGAGGAAAAACCATTCCCCATTCAGGCTTCTTATTTATATCCTTGTTGGAAGAGCATTGAGAAATTACAGGCTTCCAAAGGCCTCTGGGGCAAATCTTGGTGATAAAATTTGTAAGAAACTCTTTTTTTTTTTTTTTTCCCCCCTGCAAGGCCATCCTATATTCCTATTATTTTTTCTGGATTTTTTTGATGGTCAGAGACAACTTTATTCTCCCTGGAAGTGGTTCCCACTAATCAATCAGTAGAGCTCATGGAAGGAGGTTAAGTGCTGTGCAAGCTCATTTCTGTGTGTCCTGTGCAGTTTTTAGCTCAGGATAACCAAGAGGGTCAACTTGGCATTGGGGTAATCACCTCGAGAGCTCGTGCCGTGAAACGAGCCACTCTGCTGCAACTGCTGTGCAGAGCACTCAGCTGCCAGCTCCATATTCAGGAGCAATAAATACAGGTTTTCATCCCAGTAATGAGTTTTCTGCAGCAGTGTGAAAACTCTGAGGTTTCTTGTTATCAGAAGATAATCATATTCTGGCAGTAGTACTTATCGTGCCCATTAAATGTCTCAAGGATGTGATTATTTTCTGATATCTCTCTAGCCTGTTAAGCTTTGTTGTTTACTTGTATTGGAGAAAGCATTTGTAGTCTGAGGTTGCTTTTACTCATTGTGGTAACGATAGGAATAAAGTGACCATGTGCTTGCTGGTATCAGGCAGCTGGATTAAAGCCCCAAATCTATTAAACTAGGTTATTGAAGAAAAGTGAATGTATTTAAATGACCTCGTCTTCCTCTTACATTTCAATTGCAGATGGTCTTAACCAGGCAAAGTTAACAGCAATTCTGGAAGCAAAAAAAATAAATCAGTCTAGTTCTTTAACACCTCTGACACCCCCTGACTTTGGGAAGCAACCTGAAATTTAAGATGACAATACAGTGGTTTAACAGAAGTAAATGTACCCAGGTTAACAGATTGAATTTCAATAAAAGTGAACTATTTTGAAGTATATTGACATGTTGGTAAGCA
This sequence comes from Megaceryle maxima, assembly GCA_024605025.1. Taxonomy (NCBI): domain Eukaryota; kingdom Metazoa; phylum Chordata; class Aves; order Coraciiformes; family Cerylidae; genus Megaceryle; species Megaceryle maxima. Next base: position 18,050 of record JANHGN010016522.1, read on the forward strand.
AAAATGTACTGGGAGTAAGTGAGCTCCTGGCCTGGAGTTAAGCAGGGAGATAATCATTCTACTCTCTTCTACAACTGTACTCCCAGAGTGGATCTTTCCAGTGTCCTAGACTTGGGGATCATACCAGTTAGGGGTTTTAAGAACTATAGGGGAAAATGGTTCACATTTTATAAATAATTATCTAGGAAGAGATCTTGAATACGTGACTTACCCTGCTGCTATAGCACAATGTTTGGCAGGTCTGGCATTGCTGAGGATCCGGCAAGTACCACTACTTTTAAAATCTGTTATCCCAGAGGTTGTACCCTCTCCCATGGTCCCAGCCTTGGCCAGCAGTGGGTTTGTCCTGGAGCTGGCTGGTGTTGGCTCTATCAGACATGGGGGAAGCTTCTGGCAGCTTCTCCCAGATGCTACCCTTGTAGCCTCCCTGCTACCAAAACTTTCACTGCAAACCCAATACTCCTGAGTAGTTACTGGGTAGGAAAATGCCATCTGCTTCTTCTGGGGATCTTCCTGCAGGGATGGGGACTTGCTGCTTGGGACACCCTGTCTCCCAGATAACATTCCTGGGGTGGAGAGCATGAGGTGGGAAACAGGCTTTATGGGATGTAGCCGGCAAACATATCTGTGTGGTGCTTGAAAGGAAACTCCTGTGCTAGTGTTAGAAAGTGTGGAAATAAAGCCCCAGCAGGCAAACTGAATGGCCCCAAAAGAAAAGCAAATCTTAGCTTGAAGATTCTGTGACACCCAGCCAAATAGGAAGCCTTAATAATGTAAATAGTGAATATCTGTCTGATTGGGACCCCAAAGATCAAAGTCATCAGGTGTTGTCATTGATAAAGGGAGGTTATGCATTAGTTAATTAACCAGGGTGGCCTAATGATGGGTGATTGTTGGAGATAACGCTTCCCGAGTGCCAGTTGAAGGCTATTTTTCTCTTGAGTAAAAAAAACGTAGCTTAGGAAGTGAGTAGATTCTGTGCACATACAAAAGAGGGTAAAAGAGCACTATTAAATCCACCCAGGAATTCAGTCTAAAACCAAATAAATAGGAAGAGATGTCTCTTCTTTGGCAGAAAGTTGTTCTTATTACCGAAGGTGTCATGGGTCAGCAGGTAGCTGTTGCAGGGAGGGTGGATGAAGAAGATGCTCTGCTGTCCGATGAGACCTTGTGCTTTTAAGCTTCAATTCTATTATTGATTACAACATCTCCATAATAAATCAGGTACAAGCCTCCATTTAATTTTCAAAGACTGCAAATTCCGTTTGTTCTACAACTTCTGAGGGACATAAATCTTTTAATGACTGTTTAAAAGGATTGTTTGAGATAGTAACCAGTCATTCATAATTGTCCAAGGAATTCACTTGTATTTAGAACATATGTGTTGGATGAATGAAATTTGTCAGTTGTCAACATATTGTGATTTTATTTTTTTTCCTGATTCCTTTTTGCCTTTTCCTGAAAAAAACCCCCACCAATTCAAAGTTTTATTAAGCACTCACTTGTCGTGACAGATGCCTTATCCTAATGTTGCTTTAGAGACTGTAGTGATTTACACAACAGCCATCCTGAGTTTCCAAACCGTCCATCGAGAAGACTTACCTACTCACATTGGATAGAAGAAAAAAAGAAGCCTGATTCTCTTCCTGCCCCGATGTGTATTTTACAGTTGTGTAGGCTGTGAAGGGCTGCCCAGGGAGCTCCCTGTCACTGTGTGGTTGAAGGAGAAGAAAGCAGGTTACAAACGAAGCTCAGTACTTAAACTAGCTGGAGTGAGATGTGTGTAAACACTCCAGGGGAGCTATAATTGCTGTAATTAACCCCAAAATGACTTGTTATCTTTTACAACTGCAAAAAAAAAATAATTTTTTTTTCATTATTACTCTTTATTTTTTTATTTACCAGATTTCTACTTTTTTTTTTTGCTAGTGGGTATCATGAGGGTCTTCAGAAATAATTCATAACAAGTGGAGCTGGAGCATTAGATTCCTCTTTTCCTGTACAGCTCTTTCCCTCATTTTGCAAAGCCAAATGTCCATCTATTTAATTAAAAGCTGCTTTTGCCCCTGTGGTGATTGCTCCAACTGGATGTTGTTTGTCAGTAAAAAGTATCATGTTTGGAATGCATCTGATGATGTGATAGCAGAGCCATTTTAATGAATCCCACTTAACAGGGTGAATCAGTTTGGGCTAGGCATGATTAAGTTTGTGATCAAGAGCTCGGGTAAGAATTTTATAGTTGATGTTGATTAAGAATATTGGATGGTAATTAATGCACAACTCCTGTCTTTTACGTGTCTGGAGAATCAAAACAGCTGAAAGCAGTGAGGAAAACACAGGGATTGCCAGCTTATTTGAAATATTTAGCTGTAGGCTTCTTATCCAACTCATAAATTGCCTGCGGACAGCAACAAGAAAGGCGTTTTCCATTTAAGTCCATCTCTTTGTTAATTATCACAGGGAATAGAAATCCCATGAGGATGAGGAGGCTTAAACATCTCCAGGATTCAATTTATTTTCTTGAATAAATATTAAAATGTAACATTTCAGTGTCCTCCTCCCTTCTTCATTTCCAGGGTTGAAAAGCTTGGGACCGCAACGTATCTCTTGCCATTTCCAGTTTGCACTTGTGGACACTAATTAAACTTCAAGTTGGTTCAGAGTCTTTATTTAACTTCTGAGGGGACCATGATCAGTATCCACGAACATGGGGGAAAACAGCCCTTTGAGTTTAGAGAATTTGGATAAAGCATCTTTTGGGGTTTGTATTTTTTTTTTTGTTTAATCTTTGTTAATGAAAACATCTTGCTGCTAATATTATAATGTATTATTTCTGTTGCAGAAGAAAAACAAGAATAGGCCAAGACCTCCAGTAATACTATTAAACAGACAGACATCAATTGGCTATTTGCCTAAAAAGGTACAGACTTAAAATAATAAATAAGGAGTTGTCTGGAAATAAAAAAATAAGTAATCAGGCTTGTATTGTAAGAGGAATTCTGGCAGCTCCAAATCTTGTTTTTCAGCTAAATGAAACCAAACTCAAAATTACTCTTAAACACGATTCTCCACACTGCTGCAGATCATTTTTTTTAGCTAGATAAATTAAAAATACAGAGCTTTATTATGTGTTGCACTAAAGAGGAATGAAAACAATATTTTATGCAAATGAAATGTAGACGTAATTGAAACAAAATAAGTACAGGCATTAATTTTACTCTGTTTTAATTTAATAGAAATCACATTTATCAAAAACTTGAGTTTGGAAACGCTGAACCTCTTCTATCAAATTAAAAATGAACAGCTTTTCCATAGCACTAAGTAACATGATTTGGCTGCAACATGAGTGTTCATAGCTGAATAGAGAAGAAAATATTTTTTGTTTGTTTTTTTTTTAAGTGAGAAGCCTGTTGGGCTTTTAAGGAGAGGGGAATTAATCTGCAGAGGTCTTCTGAAGCATCCTGTGAGCAAAGTTGAACCGGTGCCTGGTGGCTCAGTCTGTGTCTGAATAATAAATCTGCAATTTTTTGCATTGAGTTTGGAGAAATTATCCTAAATCTCTTCTAAAATGATACCGAAATGATGTAATGGGGTCACGCAGGTTGGTGTGTCCATCATCCGAGGGCTTGTACTGAAGGAGGACAGGGATGGTTTGTGTGGGAATGCTTTGTCCCGATCCAGCTGGGTCAGTACACACATGCTTATAAGAAAATCTGCAAGTGAGAGCTCAAAACTCTTCTCCCATGGGGTTGGATTCTTTTGCTTCTGGTGACATAAAGGGCTATTTTCTAGGACTTCCCTGAGCATTTCCCTGCTCAGAGACTCTGTGGCCAGGAACCTCTCCTTGTGGTGCCATGGCTTTCAAGGTGAATGTCATGAGACTGGAGTAAGGAGAACTTGCTCTCTTTCCGAGGAACATTATCAAGATAGAGTAGCCCAGATCTGTCACCTTCATATCCAGTCAGGTAATAGAGAGAAGTGGAAATAAATCCACGTCCTTGCTGATCCCTGTGGAGCGGCAGCATGGAGTCATTCCTGGCACAAAAAGAGACCAGACTGTGAGGTTTAAGCAAATGATTTATTCGAACTCGCAGGTCTAACTGTAAGGCCCAGGCAGATCATCTAGCTGAAGTCTAATACACCACTCATGCAGGTTTTTATGGCCCCAGTGGCAGAATGCACTATTACAACTTAAAAGCAAGAATACACTATAGTAAATTAGAAAGCACCCTAAATATGAGACGTGTGTTAGTTAATCACCCGTGTTAAATATTCACTTATCACCTCTAGGTAAGGGTTCTCAATCTTAGAAAAGTCACCTTGGCTGATGTCCTGACCAAGGGGGCAGGGTCTCCATACAGGTGAGCATTGGAGAGGTGACTCCCAACATCTAAGCTAAACCTTAGCACTTTTATCCCATGGTTTACATGACTGATTATACAGTTTGAATACACAAGGTTGTGGCTGAAACCCTCCAGCTGATTGTGGCAAAACTATGCAGGATGGGATCATGCTCTCTGGAGACACAGAAGTTCTCCTCTGAACCCACCACTGAATCCCTCCAGGTTCTCTTTATCTTACTTTCTCAGGAAACAATAGTGGTTTGAATTGAAACTCAGGATGTAGCATTTGTTGAGGTGCTGCAAGGCTCAGCTCAGGTTTTGGTTCTTTCTGTGGTGCAGCATTGCCCTGTTTGGCCTGGGGCTTATGGACAACTCAAGGCTGAGCCATCTACACAGCTTCCCATGTGCCTTCTCTGCATAGATAGGGTCATAGACAGGAAAACCAAGGCTGAGTCACCTGCATGCACCAGGTGATACTGAAACTTGCTATGAGCAAGAAAATCCATACACGGAGCACTTCAGAGGGATGTTCTTGCTCTGGCCTCGCACACAGGCTCCGAACGCCCTGACTGCAGCCTCCTGTTTTGCTTGATGTCACAAGAGCCTGCGAATTGATGTGGCAGCTTGAAGGTCTGAATAATTACTGAGAGAAATGCAAAGATGAGTTTCCTGAGGTTACTTCAGGTTTGACTTTGGCTTTTGGCAGTGCAGGCATCCTCAGCGTGACTCATGTAGTCCGAGCCAAGGTACAAATGAAAGTGCCTCTGGGCTCTTCACTGGTGAGATGATTAAGTCCTTGTGGGACCTTTGGTACTGCAGATGAAATCTCATTCATCCTAAATCCTTGTGTCTCAGATGTCATTATTTTGTGGTACGTTGGTTTTGGGTGTTTTTTTGGTTTGTTTTTTGTTTTTTCTCTTGATGTTAGAGTCTGTACAGCCACCGCATAAAATGTCAGAACATTGTTAGTACATCACAAGAGCAGGGTTGGAGCCTATGGCAAATATGATCCTTGCCCTTGTTTTGGCCTATTTATGTATAACCAATTGGCATGTGAAGCCTTTTAAAGAAGATGAGGACTAAAAAAAAAAAAAATTGAGCTATTTGATGGAGTGCGAGTTCAAATTTCTGAAGAGTTTGGTATGTTCACGACTATTTGAAACGGGAACTGTTGGAAGTATAAGATGTGAGCTTTATGTAGCCTAATCAACAGATGTGTATTCCCCCTCCCCTTATTTTCCTGTCTCCTTTTAGACTTATGAATTAGTTTTCCCCTTCAGCAGATTGTTTTTTCTTTATTTCTCCTACTTAGATACTGTAAAAAGTAATTAAGATAATCTTATCAAAGGAACATGAAACAGAAATTTAACTGATTAAATTTCAGACCAATTAGTCATACAGAAGCCTTTGTGTAGACCTTCTGTGGATTCTGCACTGCTTGTACTTTCCATTTCCTATTTTACAACGGCACAGAGTTAGGAAATTGCATTCCACAGGGATGGTAATTAACTTTGGTAATTAAAATGCCACCTTCGTAGCAGATAACCAGTCAACTCCAGGTCAATGACAAATTTTGATGGGACACATTTAATCTTACGGAAGAAATAAGAAATAATGTGCGTAGTTTTGGGGGAGGATTGCTGAGTCTGGGCATGGTGGAGTATCATCCAAGTTCAATGTGGTGGAATAGGGGCAAGGGGCAGTTGAATTTCTGTCTAGACCTTGATATTGAATAGATAGAGAATATTGTATTTTAGTTTATCAAATTCTCTTGCTCTGTACGTGGGTCAGATGGTTTTCTTACTGCTTTTGAGGTGCTTTTATTCCATACCTTTGCTTCTTTGGGCACCACAGTAGAAGGAGGCCATTGAGGTGCTGGAGCAGGTCCAGAGAAGGGCAATGAAACTGGTGAGGGGTCTGGAAAGCATGCCTGAGGAGGAGAGGCTGAGGGAAGGGGGGTGGTTTAGTCTAGAGAAGAGGAGACCTTATTGCTCTTTACAACTACCTAAAAGGAGGCTGTAGTGAGGCTGGTGTTGGTCTCTTCTCCCAAATTACTAATGATAAAATGAGAGGAAACGGCCTCAAGTTGCATCAGGGGAGGTTTAGATTCGATATTAGGAAGAAATTCTTCGCTGAGAGAGTGTTTGGGCGCTGGAACGGGCTGCCCAGGGAGGCAGTGGAGTCACCATCCCTTGAGGTGCTTAAAAAAACAAACAGACACAATACTTGAGGCTATGGTCTAGTGAATAATGAGATGTTAGGATGAAGGTTGGACTTGTTGATCCTAGAGGTCCTTTCCAGCCATAATGATTCTGTGATTCTGAAGATTCACTTTTGGCATGGGAAGTGGTCTTCAGGCAATGTACGCACCAAGTGTCTGTGGTGCATTGTGATGATGTCTCTCTTGAAGTCAATCCATTCCTTCAGTTAGAAGTATTATTTGTATGACGTACAAATATGTGATTTATATGATGATGTTTTTCTGCACATAGTCTTGAGATTTGCTTTCTTTTTCACATAGAACAAATAATAATGTGGTATTTCTGCATCTTGCCAAGGCGGACGTAGATAATCTTGAGACATCAAAGAGAACATGAGGACAAAAGCAGCTAGCAAATGTCAACTCCACCTCCAGAGAATTTAGCTGAATGGAAAAGTAGGACAACAAAAGCTTTTCCATTGTCAGAAGGGATGTTGTGTGACCATAAACTGAGCCAATGATTTGGTGTGTGAGAAGTAGAACTTTGCTTAAAAAGAATGCAACCAAGTGTACTAAAATACATTTTCATACATCTCATGTCAACAGGGCCTTGAGGAATGCTATTTTATTGGGGTTTTTCTTGCAAATGCACAAGAGTAATTGCCACCTGATGCTCTCTGCCATCTGTAGATCAAACCAAAGCCAGAACCAAAAAGTTCCAATGCCACAAATAATTCAGACTGAAAGAAACAGTTGTCATCGATCTGGAACAATGTATAGGAAAGGGGTAGAAAAAACTCCTAAGGGGGGGGGGGGGGAAGGTATAAAGAGATGAGAGTCTTTCAACAGTAGGATATAGAGGCTTTTTTTGTCAGCAAGCACAGAGAAATGGTGGGAGTGAAATGAAGGGTCTGCTGAACGCTAATATCAAAATAGATCTACAGTTACTTGGAAGTCAGACTAAAACTTTGTGTATTAAAAAAAAGCTATTAAATATTTTGTGCAGATGTTGTTGTTTTGTGCAGATGTTGTTGCTTGCTCTCTAACTTTAGAGTCTCCTTTGAAATGAAAGGAAGATTAGTAACGAGATGAAAGTTGACGTTAGCTGAAAAGAAATTAGACCTTAAAAGGAGATTATTAATTACAGCTATCTTCAAATAAGATGGAAATGAGCCTTGAGGAAGTAGAAGATTATCTGTGTTTATAATAACTGAGCCCAAGGTATGTGTACAATGTATTCCAAGCCCGGAAAACCAAGGATCAGAAGAGCAGGTGGTAGGATGCTGTTAGTCAATAATCCTCTTAACCTCCTCAATATTCAGCCAGGGCAAAAATGAGGCTAGGGGTGAAAAACCCAACCCTGTGTTGCTGATGGCAATGAAACAAAAGAGGAGATCAAAGCCACCGGAGCAGTGCTGCTGAAAGTTAGATGTGCCCAGTGCTAACAACCTTGTTACAGAAATTTACTGTGTGGTTCCCTGAAATCTCTTGATCATCACAGAATAATAGAGTGGATTATTAAATATTGTAAGGAACAAAATATTTAGACTGCAGTTCAAAGTTTTTGTTTTTTTTTTTTTTGCAAGAGTATGAAATCATCAAAGGCTTGATGTTCAGAGTGTGGGGTGTCATCTAGAGAGCAGCTGAGCTTAATTCAATTGCTAATGCATGTGATAGATGCCCAGAAAAAAAAAAAAAAAAAAAAAAAAAAAAAAAAACCAAAACATGGCATGGAAAGAATCTGGATTTAGTCTCTTGTGAAGCATATCATCATCATCATCAGAATGACACAGTGGGGAAGAGCAGCTGCATGACGCACAGCACCCCAGTGATCTGTGCTCTCATCCCACTGCAGCTCATGCTGGTTGTCCTGGCTGGTGCACTACTGGCTTTCTCTGAAGGCAGGAGGTCCTCATCCCAGTTCTGAACCCACAGGTTCAGGCCTACCAAGTAAATACGTATTTTTTAAGCTCACTTTACTAAATACAGGACACTACTGGTATGTGCCCCTTTCATTCCTCTAAGCCCCAATTATATTTTTTTTCCTTATCTTTACTATTGAGCATTTCAACTCAAGCAAAAAATACCTTTTTCTGACTTCACTGGAGGAGGCATCTCGATGATACGTATCCCCATCTGCTTTTTATCTCCCTTCAAAAGCTTATGACCTGTTTAAATGGGACATTTTAGTCTAGAACTCTTTTTACTGATTTATTTTTTTGTATTTTTTCTAACCTTGGGTTCCTGCTGTGAGGAGCCCTCTCTGAAGGTGGGGTTATCTGCCCCCAGGTTCCTGGAGAAAGCAGCTTCTGTTTGAAGTGCTGCCTGGTCTAGCAAAAGGAGCTGTACTTCAAAGGCAACTACTTGATTTATGTTCAGAGATGAGTTTTCTTCTCTGTTACTGATGCCTCAGGGGAGTACCTGGCCATCTCTGGAGGGGCTGTAATCCCAAACTGGGAAAAGCCTGGAATGATGGGCTCCTAATTCACCTTTTCTGCTTATAAAGCTCATTTGCTGGGTGAAAGGCATAGGATTGCATGGACGGTGCCTAGAAGAGGAAAGGTACTTTCATACCACTTCTCTCCCAAGTTTCTGCTCAGCACAGAAGTTGTCTATTATAAATAATAGGAAAAGAAATTGCAATTAGTGATATAATAAGAGATTTGACTAGTGCATATTACTTGGATAAGGCTCAAGGTAGATGACACAGCCCAAGACAAGTAGAAAAGGTAGCCCAAATACAAGTCATTGTGACAAAATCAAGAGGTTTTAGAAAATTATTAAACCTTTCTGGAAGTAGAAGTTCAGGGCTGTCACTGTGAATATTAATGTCTCCCATAAAAGAGGTTTTTGTTCGTAAAGTCCAAGATCATACAATCAGCAGAAATTCAAAATTAATCTTTATTGTATGATAAAGGACAAAGATGAGACAAAAGAAAAGATCTGTCTGAAGGGAGAAGTCAATCAGGGAAATAATGCTATCATATAAAAGTATTTGAACGTCTGTGGTCCCTTCTGAGCTTTGCTGTGTGGAAAATAAGGTTTTACTTACCAGGATTGTGGAGGTTTTTTATTTGATGAGTGGGAAATTCAGGGAATCCTTTAACAAGATGAGATAGTTTTTCCCCTTTGTCCTTGTACGTGGCCATGACCCTCGTGTAGAGAGTTAATAAACTTGAAAAGCTGTGCAGTGTGATTTGGGAGTAGGATGTAGACAAATCCTATCAAATAATGAAGGTATTCTGGAGTGATTTCCATGAGTGAAACTGGAAGGTCTAGAGCCCAAATCAAGTACTGACTAAGCTAAAGAACCTAACAATGTTGTTCCCCTGGCTTGGTGCTCTCATAGCTCTCAGTTTTCACTACCTTGGTGGTCTTGGCTGGTTGCTTTTGCAATCCATGGTGAGGTCCTTTTCCTTTCTAGGTTGAAAAAAACCAAAAATGGTCGGTCTTTTCTGACTTGGTGACTAGGGTTCATCACAGCTTCCTGATCTGCTGGTCCCTCTGCTGGTTTGTAACTTCCCATGTCCTAGAGAAGTTTTAGACACATTGGAGCATGTCCAGGGAGGCCCACCAAGATGATCAGGGCAATGGAGCATCTCTCGTATGAAGACAGGCTGAGGGAGTTGGGGCTGCTCAGCCTGGAGAAGAGAAGGCTCTGGGGGGACCTTCTAGTGACCTTCCAGTCCCTGAAGGGGGCTACATGAAGGCAGGGGAAGGTCTGTTCAAAAGGGTTTGTAGTGACAGGACAAGGAGC
>JANHGN010016522.1:28449-47548 GCA_024605025.1 Megaceryle maxima
GGCTTGATGGGGCTCTGAGCAACCTGCCCTGGGTAGAGATGTCCCTGCTTGTGTAGGGAGGTTGGACCAGATGACCTTTAGAGGTCCCTTCCAGCCTAGAACATTCTGTGATTCTAAGTTACAGCATCCTGAGCAGTGAGCAGCAATACCTCGTACCTTTGTCCCTCCAGAGCTGTTCAGGCTCTCTGATAGGAAGATGCCTGACATAATTAGCAACAATAAATGACAGGAGACACATACTGCTTGCTCCGTGTGGCACCGGCTGATGGTGAGAAGATCCTGATGATCCTCATCTTCTGGAAGCAGCAGATGTACTTGCCCTTACTTCTGTGTTTGAGATTTCAAGCTTGGTGCCACCACAAGATATTAATTATTTGCAGCACTGCGTGATCAATCGATTGCAGCCTGTCCTGACAAGTAGGAGAGTGAGGTTGAGCAGCAGAGTCTGATGCTGCACACAGAAGCAATCTGTTCTGTACCATTTAATTTGGTAATAACCAGTAATTTACAGCAAGGCTCTATTGTCTTAATAAGAACACTAATGAAATCTAGCCTCTTCTGTCTGAATTTAGGAAGGTCACTGGTGATAGCTCCACTGTTTCTACTGTGGAGGCCAGTGCCTAGTGGGGGTGTGGGGTAAGGGGATGCTACTAAAAATAGGATGGACTTTTTAATTAGTCTAGTTGGGAGTTAAAATTAACACAGGTTTTGTATTTCATAGGGTGCTTGTTAAGCTTCTCGAGGAAGCATGTGGACAAAAATGGCTACATAGATGTGAAATGTTTTGAATAACCTTGTCGTGCAATCAGCTGGTATAAATCTTAGCTGGGGACTTCATGGCAATGAAGAACTGAATCGTGCCTTGTGGTTGGTTTGGTTGTTGGTTGGTTTGTTTTTTTTTTTTTCTTGTTTGCACTGGCTGAAAATCCCACCTGAATAAATATCTTGGTGTAACCAAAGGAGGACTTGGTAATAAGAAGCCTCCTTTCAGAGCGTGTTGTTCTTCTATTGAAACTTCAGCAATTGATTATTGTTGCCATTGTCTGGTTTTGTTTGGTTTGTGGTGTTTTTTTGGTTTGTTTTTTTTTTTTTTTTTCCATACTTGGCAATCTGATCAGTTTTTAAATTTAAACAGTATTTTGCTTCCCTAACCATCTGAGCTTAGGGCTCTTCCAAAAAGTGATGGGGCACTTTGAGGTCTTTGGGAAACCTTAGAAATATCTACTTAACTCATCACGTCTCCAGATGGAAACATTTCCCAGAACACTAAAAGCAAGGTATTTTTCTTGTGTTCATGGCTTGTAAAAATGCTTTATTGGACACAGCATGGCAAATAAAAAACAGCTTCAATTCCACAGCGTTGTAGTCGTGTTCCTCAACCAAAAGCAAGTGCCATGTTGTGAATAACTTGGAAGAAAAGAATTTTGCCCTTCTGCATCTTACTGTAGAACATAGGTAAGGATCTGAGTAATCTTAAGTGACTCAAGAAGTACTCTCGACATGCTTTAAGAAAATCCCACGTGCGAGTGTTTGCTGGACTGGGACTGTGGAGGGGCCAGGAGAAGGATGGGATTGCAGTAGCTGGATTGGTTCCAGCAGGATTCATTCAACAGCAGGTCCCTGTGGTTGTGCTGATAGAAACCTTGGGGGAGAGCCTGTTTGAGGAGAGAGAGCAGTGCAATTATTTCTGACAGCGGGAGGGTGGAAGAGCAGAGAGTCAAAGAGCTGGAGTACAAGAAGCTGATCGCTGGAGTGTCCTCAGGGCCAGCAGGGTGCCACGCTATAGAGAACAAAGGTCACGCTTTATTCTCCTTGGTCAGTTCTCTGTATCTGGGATTTTTGAAGTGAGTAATAGGTGCAGGAGTTGTTATTTACTGGACCAGTAATAATCCAGCAGGATATGTGGTTAATGAAGTACATCATCACTCTGTGCTTCTTGCGTAGCTGACGGCTTGTTGGGGATTCATCTTGCACTGCAAAACCCACGTGTTATGTGAACGAGTTACTTGGCCCTTAGAGATGTAATGTTCAGCCAGCCTTTACTCTCTTTTGGGAAATTCTCTTGAGCAAACAAATAATTGAGTTGTACACATCTCGTATATAGGACAAGGCCGATACGCACGGCATCGTGTGGTCTAAGATGCAAGAGAAGCTAAAAGACTTTGAGAGCAACTCTGTTTTCCTGTAGATGGAAATCCCAGCTCCTCTAGCCAAACTTCCATGGGGTAGATGAGAGCCAAGCCTGCTGAGAACTGAGGATGTGTGTATGACATGCCTGCTTTGGAATTTTGTTCAAATCTCTTATGTCTAACATTTTTTTGTTGAAGGAGGATTTAAGGAGCAATGCATAACAAGTTGCACAAAGACTGTCATTTTTTTTCCCCGTGAGGATTAATGAACTTTGCAAAGCAGCTACTACAAAGCACAGAAGTACACCTAGACCTATGTTCAATTAGGCTGTATGAACTTGGGCATAGGAGCAATCTCTTTTTTATTCCATGTTAGCCCAAAGAGTTTTACCAGCAGAGCCCAAAGAGTTTTATCTCCCTAAACAAAGGCAAAGTCTCATATAATTTGGTCCAAGCATATCTAGCAATCTATAACATAATGAAAACCTCAGTCTTTGGTTGGAGTAAATGCTTTCTAAAATAATAATTTCATTTTGAGGATAGGTGAGCTGAGACTGTAGCCACTTTAGGGCACTAGACCCAAATTCTGCACCTGCGCTGCAACACCTCTTACAGTTTAAAGAAAAGAATCCCTGGATGGTCTTGTAGCTGTTTCCAGTGTTGTGCTGGATTTAGAACAGATTCATGTCACCTAAAATGCAGTGCAGATGGCCAGTTACCCTGGGAATTTAACATTTTGTTACTTGTTTTGTGAGCTGCTTGTTTCCTGAATCCATTGGTATGACATGGAGAGAGCAGCTAGTGGGGCATATGGATGGATTGCAGTGGGGTAGAGCAGTAGCCAAAGGAGATGGGCTCCAGCTTGTCCCATCAGGCTGAGCCTGAAGGTATCCCTGGAAATCCTGAGAACAAACCTGTGTCATAAAAACACAACATCTGTGTCTTGCTTGGAATGGTTTTTCTCCTACCAGAGGCATCGTTGGAAATAGGGTGTAGTGGGTGATGTGATTAAAATGGATTTTTTAATAAGCTTCCCAACATCTCTGCTTTTCATTTTTCTGTTGCCCGTGGGTTTTGTTGCCAGTGTTCAGTGTTTTCTTTGGTCGCCTGAGCCGAACGTGGGTCTTAATTGTAAATTCTCCTCTTAAAACACCATGAAGGTGTAGGATGGGTAATTTGCAGCAGCCTAATGAAGTCAAGTTGGTGGCCTCTCCTTCAGCATTGTGCTTAATGGAAGTTGACAGTATTTCAAGTTAAGTATGTAAAATATATAGTGATTCTTTCACCAAAACCAGCATTTCTTGATGTTTATTGGTTCCCATTCGCAACATAAGACTTCTTGAAAACTCGAGGTGTTAAGTGCATAGTTTTGAAGTGCCAGAGCTAATCTGGTTTAGTCCTTTCTGAAACAATCCCTCTGTGAAAAAGAGCACCAAAGAATCAATGGATCAATATAAGAATGAGAACGTGGATTTCTTCACATTTTCTAAAGCCCCTGAGATCTCATACCTCTTAAACCTCAGCCAAATTTCCAGAAAAACAGTGTGCTCTGGGTGGAAGGGGAGAGGGGGCAGGGATCAGAATGAGCACTAAAACTGTTGGTCTCCTGGCCTGGAAAGTAGAGGACCTGTGAAGTTTCCAGCATGGGAGATTTGTCACCTAGAGCAGGGATGGGTGAATTCCAGGTGATTTAGGACATAGCAAGTCCAGAATTGATTTCATGCAACTTTCCATGTGCTGATTTTCTTTAAACAGGTTTCAGCCTGGAGACTTGTTTCAAAGCCTTATGAAAAAAGAAATGCAATAATAAGCAGTGTGCTGTGAGTGAATGCTTCACTTAATTGTTTATTAATATTTCATTTTAATAAGTGATAATAAGTGGGTACAGTGGTGGTAGCAAGTCTTACATTTCTATCAGCTGCTGTGAGAAGTTGGGTTGCATGAGAGAGGCTTGTGCAGCATCTGGAGCTGAAGGTATAACTCTCTTTAATGCAGAGCAGATCTTAGGAGCTGCTGAGTATCTTCATCACTTCAAGGCTGATGAGAGCTGAGGGCTGTCATCACCTCACAGGACCAAGTCTTGGAGCATGTGCCTGCTCTGTTGGAGCATATTGGTGAAAAATCTTGTATAGACCAAAATATTGTGGGTCAGGAGCACCACAGATGCTGCAATCTTAAGGTATTTTTCAATATAGTCAGTTTTAATGACATTTGAAAGAGTTCACTGGCCTAACTATGATAGGGTGGCATATGGCAAAGCAGATATGGGTTTACCTCCTACAGCTTGTCTTCATTTTTGACTAGAGCAGAGTAGAAGGGGGAACCTGCCTGGTGAGAATACTTGATTCTGTCTTTTTGCATATTTATTTCATGGCATTTTCTTAACAGTGCTTATCCCTGCTGAAAGTGACTATTTTTTTTAATGTCATTGAAGCAACAGTGTAGGGAAATAACTATATAAATAACTTCTAGGTGTGTGCAGGGGCTCTGCACTACTCCTTATCTGAAGGTTTGAATCAAAACTCATGCCAGAGCCTGAAAAAAGTTAAATGGGTTTGAAGGCAAGCAGCATTGCCATTGCTATTGGCCCTTTGTATAACCAGAGTTTGAAGTTGTGAGGAAGTTCTCATCTTGCATCTTTATTCCTATTATTATTGCCTAATTCTGAACTCATGGTAATGAAGTAATGGAAATTAGAATCTCTGTGGCTGGTGGGCAGATGCTGCCTGAGAAGGTGTAATTACACCTGAGTCTCTGCTGGGTAACACATGCTGCTGCCTACGTGGAATGGGGATCACAAGGACTTTAGCTCCTGGTCAAAAAGCTGCTCCTCTGTAGTCCAGGAATGCAAAGCATCCTCCCCTCCCCGTGTGCAGGGACTGTTAGTTGAGTAAGTTTTTCATGTCTGGTGAAACATACAATTTATTTTTGTTCTTTTGTTGGAAAAGCATAAAAGTAAAATTTAGAAAGGTCGCTTTTTTCTTGAAAACATTCAGGCAAAAGTGTTGCGGCTGAAAAATAGAATCCTGAAGGAAATGTAACAAAATTCTGGAGGTTTTCAGTTCTTCACTGATAACCTGTAAACAGTATGAAAATCGTGTGTATGTGTGCATTGACAAAATTGTCCTTTTTCCCCCCCAAAATCTTATTTTCATTATAAAAAGCTGTAAAAACCTGGTGGAAAAGCTGGATGACAGAAAACAGCCAATTCTCAGTATTGCTTTACGTTGCCCTAACACCCAGATGCCAAAGGAGCTATATAAACACCTAAGAAACCACAATCTGTCTTGAAGAGCTTACAAGTGAAAGGAGATTTTCAAAGGTGTAAAAGGTAGATTGGTGTCTGCCTTTTGCTGAAAATCAGCTGAGCACCTCAATTTGCTGAGCGTTGCTGAAAATCCCACCCAAAGCCCCCTCTTGGTTGGCATGAAACAATAGAAATACACAGAGAAAGATCTGACAGCATCTTTCTAACTGTTTTCTTTGGAAGTCACTAGTATTTCTTCTTAAAATTTTGTGTGATGCTGAAAAATATATTAATGGGGGGTTGTGGAACAAGGGATATTCATTTAAAAAAAATATTATTTAAAAAAGTAAAATAAAAAGGAGGGGGGGAAAGGCTGCAGATGGCTGGTTTCTATCTCCTCTCCGGCTGAATTAAGAAAGATGTTTTTCTCCCCACTGCACTTCTATCTCCCTCCTTTCCCTTTTCTGCATTATGTTTGCTCCTCCAGACTGTGGCGGTGGAGCTGAATGCTGATGAGACCTTCGGCAGTCTGTCCCCAGACAGAACTTTTTAAGGTCATTTCTTCTGGTTCTCCATTGCTTGACCTGCTCTCTTCTCTTCACCAGCTATGGTAGGCTACCCAATTATACAGTGTTATTTTTATGATACTTGCTTGTCCTTCCCAACCTTAATCTTCCTTTATTGCCAGAAACACTCACAGTCTCAGTAGCCTAGTTAGAGCTAAAGTTCATAACAGAAACGTTTTAAATTGACAGTTTCAAAGGAACAATCAAGAGCGCACGCGGTGATGAGGTGGAAGAGGCTTTCTATGCATGTAGGTTTTTACCTGCGAGTTGTAATGGCTGGTGCAGTGATGTTCTCTCTGCTGGTGAGCTCTACTGGCACAGATCAATCCTGAGGGTGCAAACAACCTTCGAAGGGAAGGTTGCACACACCTACACATAGTAGGCAGCCTGGGCAGGTTTGCCTTGGTTTTATTATAGTGTGGCTGTGTACACGAGTAATATTTTTAAGCGTCTTGCTCTAGTTTTTGTAGACCTTGGTAAAATATGCATCCACCTCTGTTGTTGTTCTCCGTTTCTGGCAAAGTCTGTTGTTGTGATTATATTCTGTACACAGTTGCTTGCTGAGTAAGGTCATCTATTATTTATGATTATGCTGGTCGCAAGGTTTGCGCAGTGGTCACTTGGAAGAAGAGGTAGAGAGAGATGACAAGTCTGAGCATTGAAACATGAGCCCTGTTATCCTCTGATGTGTGAGGTCCACGTACTGTGAAACAGCATCATAAACCAGCAAAATAAATTCCCTTATAGCAAATTCACTTCCTTAATCCAGCAAGGACAAGCTCAGCATCAATAAAAGAAAATTGGTCAGAGAGAATCTGCAAGTTACCGGTGTGGACATGTGAGTCTTCCATATGGGGCATTTCACAAGTGAACACACACAAATTACGAGAAATAATCTATGTGGATTATCTGTGTGGAAGGAAACATGGTGTAATCTGTGTGTTCACACAAAAAACATAGGAGAAACTTGGTGAGGGTGGCAGAGCCTGGCCCAGGCTGGCCAGAGAGGTTGTGGAGTCCCCTTCTCTGGAGAGATTCCAAACCCATCTGGGTGTGGTCCTGGGCAACCTGCTCTGGGTGATGTTGCTTTAGGAAGGGGTTGGATGAGGTGATCTCTTGAGGCCCCTTCTAACCCCCACCATTCTTGGGTTCTGTGAATATTCTTAAGAAAATCCATGATCTGTGGACAAATAACATATATAACAAATAACCATACATCTTCTGGTACAGTGATGCCATTTCATCTTCGACCTCATCAACTATTTGCTCATCTCACTTGTAGCTCCTACTGTGTTTCACAGCTGTGCTGATGTGTATGGAAGGTCCAAATCAGCCCCAGGCCACCGTGCAGTCACGAGAGAACAAACTGATCCTGGGTCTGGCTGGACCAACCTCAGCAGAGCTACAGGACTGATGGAATTGGCCTCAGCTCTGCATTTCAAAGCTTTCAGAGTTGTCTGAGCAAACAGGACTGTGAATGAATCATACTTTTAAGTATTTACATTGCTGAAATGCCTGAGAAGCTTTTTAAAGGTCAATCTAATTAAGACAAAGTTTGTTTGTACCAATATAAAGTAGTTACTATTATTGGAAGTTCATTCCAATGCAATATATGGCATTTTACTTACAGTTAAAGTTTTAGCTTTGTATGCTTAATTTGGAATGAGCAGAAATGATCTTTTGGTTCCATAATGTCTTACTTGAAATGACATTTTAATCAATAATGCTGGGGTTTTTTTTTTTGCTACAATTAAAAAAAGATTCTTCCTGATGCAAAATAATTAATCAAAGTTTTTGCATAAGAAGGATTCTTTTGTATTGGAAATAAAATTGCCTAGACTCATAACAGCCACATTATTTAGTGTGTCTGTTTTTGATTGCCATCTTAGGGGAACAAAAGCTTTTTTTTTTTCTATAATTTAAGGGTGAATTTAAATTCAGTTTGAAAGCCTGAATTTCATGATGTGTTGCCCTTAAAGGCTATAAAATTTGAGATCTATTTGTGTGTCTCCATACAAATATCAAAGTGAGAGGTAAATCAATTTTTCTTTTAGTTTTTCTTTCATATTTGGATAGTTCTGCCTCCTGCCCTTGTCTCCTCCAGACGAGCTTGCTACCCCAAATTTTGCCCAAGTGAGGGAAGTGTAGACCTTACTGTCCTGAACTTTATCATCTTTACAAGATAATAAACTGAGGGGAGGGGACAGGGTGGTCATAATTAGTATTGTTCCACTGACTGTTTCTTTTTTAATGGGTATTTTATTTGTAAAGCTTCAAGCCAAGTCCAAGGTGTTCCTGTTGAGTGAACCAGAAGCTCCAGGAACAGCGTCTGCCCCTTCCAAGCAGAGAGATTTCTCTCTGAATCAAAATTTACACTGCCACTAGCAGGGTTTTCTTTTGACTTGATTTTTCATTCTAGTCATCTTTAACATTGTTTTCCTAATGTGGAACTATTGCAATTTTACGTTGTTCTCTGAATTCTGTAAAATCATAAAGTGAGATGATGCATTTTAAAGCAGAAGGGGGAAAACAGCTCTTTCTGGTAACTGAGTTTCTTGGAAATATTAAATACTTTGGGTTTGCTCCAGATGTTCCTCTAGCTTTTTAGTTCTGTCTTGTAGTTCAGCATCAGTTGAAGAGGAGCTGTTTGTCTTATATGGCCAGAAGTTTCCTCTCGTAGTTCATTGCCAGTCTTCTCTGCCAGCCTGTTTGTGGGTCACGCAACATTGATCCCAAAACATCTGAATAGCTGTAATAAGCTCTCATTCAGTATCTCTTAGAGAACATCTCTAAATGTAATGAGAATGAGACCTATAAAAAGAGATATATTAAAGAAACATCCCCAACTTATCAGTAGCAGAGATGAAAAATTCTGAACTTCAAGAAAAAGGTGGCCTTTAAGTTGGGAATGAAACAACTTAAGGGCTTTATCCTATCCTCTGTTCCTTACTGGCACCTGACTCCAGAAGATTGTAAGGATGCATAGGACTGGATTGGAATTTATCATAGAATGGTTTGGATTGGAAGGGACTTTTAAAGATCATCTGGTTCCAACCCTCTGTCATGGGCAGGGACACCTCCCACTAGACCAGGTTGCTCAGAGCCCCATCCAACCTGGCCTCAAACACTTCCAGTGATGGGGCATCCACAGTTTGCCTGGGCCAGTGTCTCACCATCCTCTAGTGTAAAAAAGTTGTTCTTTACTATAGTCTAAATCTCCCTCTTAGTTTCAAACCATCACCCCTTGTTCTGTCCTAACAGGCCCTGCTCCAAAGTCTGTCCCCATCTTTGTGTCAGGCCCCGTGAAGTCCTGAAAGGCCCCAAGAAGGTCTCCCTGGAGCCTTCTCCAGGCTGAAGACCCCAACTCTCCCAGGCTGGCCTCCCAGCCCTGGATCTTCCAGCTCAACTTGGTTGAACCAGAGCAGTATAGAGAGAAAGGGTTGTTTGTTGTTTTTTTTTTTTTTTTCCTAGGAGAGTGTGTTTTTGTCACTCAGAAGAGCACAAGCGAAGATATTCTTACTTAAATACACATGGTAAAATGTAATGTTTTAGCAGCAGCATCATAAAAAATAATTACTATCTCAAAGTCAGGCATAATTATCACAGGTGTGAATGGGAACCTACAGCATCATGTTGTCTCAGCTGTAAATATTTCAAGTATTTACAATTAAAATCCCCAACCCCCTCAAGTCTTCTCCCTGCTGCAGCGAGGCTGGATACAGCATGGTTGCCAGCACTGCTGCTTTTCCAGGCTTGCTGCTTTCAGCCTGGTGAAATGTCTCACTCTGCTGTTGTCCCACATAGTTGCTGAAGCTGCTGCCTTCTCCTGATGCCTCCTTCTGAGTCTTTACCCATGCGAGGTGCAGATAGAGGGATGATGCATCACTGAAGTAACTGAAATAGCAAAAGCACCAGCATAGCGCCTGAATTCCGGATGCACTTTATCCAGCGACGTTACTTGAAGCAGATAAAAGATTTCCCCTGATAGCCCTGCTATCTGATAGGCACCAAATGGTTTGGGCACCTTGCTATCTGAGCACTGGGGACGTGATGCTTGGGGACAGGGATCTACTGGAAAGAGTCCAGTGGAGAGCTGTGAGGATGATTACATCTCCCCTGTGAAGAAAGACTGAGGGAACTCGGGCTGTTTAGTCTTCAGAGGATAAGACAGAGAGGGGACGTGTTTCCCTGCATCAGTTGAAACAAACTCTGCTGCCTCTTCTCCTCTTTTGCTTCCTCAAGTAACATTGTCCCCACAACACAGAGATGGGGGCCTTATGAATGTCTAGAAATATCTGAGGGGTGGGTGTCAAGTGGAAGGGGCCAATCTCTTCTTTGTAGTGCAAGGAACACTGGATATAAATGTGAACATAGTAGGTTCCACCTCAGCATGAGGAGGAACTTCTTTCCTGTGAGGGTGACAGAGCCTGGACCAGGCTGCCCAGAGAGGTTGTGGAGTCTTCTTCTCTGGAGACTTTCCAGACCCACCTGGATCTGTTCCTGGGTGACCCTGCTCTGGCAGGGGGGTTGGACTGATGATCTCCAGAGGTCCTTTCTACCCATTACCATTCTATGAATACCAGGTCATGGTGCAATGCCAAGGACGTTAACGGGATGCTGAGCAGTGCCTGCTTGTTTTGGCCGCTCTCAGTCTCTGTTTTGTTGTCTGGTGTGTTGAGGTGGCCTTCTCCATGTGGCTTTCCTCCTCAGATGGCTGGTGGGAGTCTAGCAAAGTCCAGGCTGGTCTCATTGCTGCTCATTCTAACTCGTTGTCTTGATGGTTTTGTAAGAGAAAGAGGGATTAAGGGTGCATTAGTTGAGTGTTTGAGTTGCATCAAACAGAAACAGCTTTTCATGTGGAAAACCAGATTTTGGGTGTGTTTTATTGAGGGTAAAACTATCTAATGAGTGAACAGTCCATTGATAGCTGTTAACAAGACCCTCCTTTTTAACACAGAATGCACATCCTGTGGGGACTGTCACAGCTGGATCTTTTTTTTCCTCATTTCTCTTCATTTATGTCCTGAGCGCTTGGTCAAGGGCTGCCTGCTGCGGTTCATGCAGTGCCGTGCACAGGCTGTCTCTGGGCTCGGATGATTCTTGTCAGTTCTACCAACAACTCAAAATTCAACTCCAGAAGGCAGCTACCATCACGTGCAGCTCAGAGAGGAGGGCTGACACCGCACCTCTTTGCTGCACACATAGGCAATGTGAGGAGCTTGACTTAAAGCCTGTGCATGGCGTGGTATCAGGTAATGTGAAACAGGTCCTAAAGAATCACAGCGAAACCTCAGCATGTGTTTTTCTTTGTTAGTTTCTGTAGCTTCTGAAAGAAAATAAGTACTGTGTAGATTATAGTACAAGAGTAAAATAGCTATTGAAAGGCTCTTTGTAGCTGCAAACTCATTTGTTGCTAATTTACTTCCGTTCTGTACAGCCAGGCGTGACGAAGGGGTGTGCAAAGAAACCTAATTTCTGGGTGTCTGCTGTCCTAGAGGATGGGTAGCGAGGGCTGAGTGGGAATAGCCCTGACTGGCATTTGCACCCACCACAGCATTGCTGGTTTGTTTTTTCCTTCACTTGCTGCCTAAAGGCTTTATCCCATTTCAAATAATTCTTGCCGTGCCTTGTAACCTGAAATCTCTCTTCCTGCCTCTCTGGCTCATGTCTGAAGAATTTAACAGAAGATGATGTTAATTACCCAAATATATTTCCCAGGAAGATGAGTTGAATACCCTTACTCCTGGAAATTTGCGTTAGAGGAGATGTCATGTTTTTTGTCATTATTTTGGTTTTCTAATCAAAAGGTGCACGGCAGGGGCTGTGGTTTCCAAAGCACAGCAGCAGAGGAGATGACAGGAATTGTTTTTGAGTTGTTCTGGTAATAATGACTGTAGATTGAATTATAATAAGGTCAATCTCTTAACTTTAAAAAAATAACTAATCTAAATAATCCACTTTTCTATTTGGACATATGTTTTAGCTCCGTGGCGTGGCATTTAAGTGAAAATGATACAAGGTAAGATGTGGAGTGCTGTTTAGAGGAAATGTTGTAGGTTATAAATAGATTAAAGATTCATCTGACAGAGGAAATCTTCAGGACACGTTTCAAACTGGATGTGGCTTTTTGCCAGTCTGCCTAATGCTCTCTGAGCAGTATTGGGTTCAGCTGATGGACAAGCTCTACCTTGATCCTCTGAGTTAGTACTGGAGGGAGACTTCTTTAATACCAGTCTAAGAAGCAAAAATTGGAAGTTACCAGCAGTTTAAAACAACTGTTACCCATGCCAAAATCTCTTGAGTTTAGGAAGAGAAGGTAAAACAGTGGAGCTGTACCTCTGAGCTACCCTACAGCTTTAGGTGTGCCCCTTGCACATCTTTAGTCTGAAATAGGTACATCTTATTTGAGCGTGAGGTTTTCTTCACTTATTCTTTTACTGTCCAATTTAACTTGTGCATCAGTGGAAGGTTATGAATCAACACTTAAATACTGTGAACACCCTTTGGTGTTTCTAACACAACGATAGCATTAGACTCAGTGAAAATCTCTAGAAGACAGCACACTTGATTTACATCACCCCTGTGTCCACTTGCCTGGTCATAGAACCATTAAGGTTGGAAGTGACCTTCAAGATCAAGTCCAAACGTCTACTAAAGATTATCAGCACCACTAAACCGTGTCCTGAAGTGCCGCATCTAGATGTTTTTTGAACACCTTCAGGGATGGGGATTCCACCACCTCCTTAGGCAGCCTGTTCCTCTATGGACTCAGCCCTTCAGCTTTGTGGTAGAAAATGAGTGTTTTGGGTACGTGTGTCTATGAGGATACCAGAAGTGGTGGTAGTTTATTCCTTGTTGTGCACTTGTATATGCTTGGGGTGTGCAGAGGTTAACAGGCCAGAGGGATTTCTTTCCTTCTGTCTTCACCCAGTGTGTTCCGCAGATTGATGGTTTCATAGCTGGAAAGCTACAGCAGCAGTTTAAAACTGAGGGGGAAAAACAAAAACCATGTTGAATTGGTTTTGGGAACGCTAGTTGTGTTCTAAGATCTAAGTCTGTGACTATTTTCTGTGTTCTGCATTTTGAATTTGCCTTTACCTTCTAACTGAAAACGAATATTATTGCCCTTGTTTACTCTGCTGATTGGTTTAGCCAGTAGAAAAGACAATTCTCTTGCTAGTGTAGGATTTTCAATTATGCCAGGAAGCTTAAATAATAATTCTTGTTAAAATAATGGGAAATTTGTCAACACTTCCAGAAAACTGCAAATCCCTATTTCCTGAAGTTTTTAATATCATTTTAGGCTGCAGTTTTAATGGTGGTGGAATTGATGGCAATACCTTCAAGCTAACAGGACAAGGAGCAAGGGTCTTAAGCTGGGGAAGGAGAGGATTAGACTGGATATTAGAAAAAAGTTCTTTAATCTGAGGGTGACAGACACTGGAATGGGCTGCCCAGAGAGGGGGTGGAGGCCCCCTCCCTGGAGACATCCAAGTTCAGGCTTGATGGGGCTCTGAGCAACCTGCCCTGGGTAGAGATGTCAGTACTTGTGTAGGGAGGTTGGACCAGATGACCTTTAGAGGTTCCTTCCAGCCTAAAACATTCTGTGATTGTAACAAGCTTATTTTAGGTGACCAGCTTACACACACTGTATATTAATATTTAGGATGTACTTTTTCATTCTGGGAGCCTGACTTACTTCTACTGCAGGCTTTTAGGGCATGGGGATAAAAGTAATATATAGATAGCTAAAAGAAGAGAGATTCAGAGGTGCTTAAACATGACATAGGTTACTGTCAGCAGTGGGTGAGCTGCTCGAGTGCTTCTTGGAAGCTTGCTGGTGTCCTAAATGGCTGTGGAAAATGCAGTCTTAGCTATCGAAGTGTTTATGGTGTACACCCAGATCTTCTGTCTAGCCTAGAAATCTCAGTTTCAAAAATCTGAATGCTCTCAGTTTGTACTTTGATGTGAATACCGGGTGAAGAGATTTTGCACAGTGCCAGTTGCAGGGTATTTGTACAGGCTGATCAAATTGAATGCTTATCAGAGGCTCTTAAAACAGACATCTGCATCTTTCATCACAATAAGTGAAGCTAAGTACAGTTGCAAAGCTTCTAATTACTGGTATGTGTGAACTGAGAAGCGAGGCTGCCCTCTGCGCATGCTAGAGGCAGCTCACACTGATGTTGTTAAATCAGTAGGGAAAAAAAAAACCAAACAAAACAACAAGGCATAAACCAAATTGTTAGTGAAAAGAAATTAGCCTTTGATAGAATTCTGTATCTAAATTCACCTTGAGTTAGACTCTTTGAGGATAAGGTCACTATTTCTCATAAGAGTTGTGGGGTTTTTGTTTGGGCTTTTTGGGTCGGGCAAGTGGTTGGGCTTTTTGGGTTGGTTTTCTGTGATGTTTTTGCTTTACCGAATGATGTCATATTTCTCTGAGGTATCTCCTGCTATTTTTCTCCATTAGCTATGATGGCTCTGATGGCTCTCCAATTATATTGCACTTTGAGCCTTTCCAGGAGAGAAAAACAAGGTTTCGGATTCCTCAGAAATTAACATAAATGAAACTGATTTTGAAACTGAATTGTGGTAAATTAACCCACCACCTCTTTGTAGTCACTCTCCAGCGTGATCGGATCAGTCACTTACTGGTCAAATACGATGTCAGGATTTAATTTAAAAGCGTGGTTCAAGTTCAGAAAAGTGCCCTGCAGGGTGCTGAATATTTCCATGCTTTGAACATCATTGACTCCTGTTAGTGACAACAAACAATTTTAATTTCAACTATATCTTTTAGTAAAAAAAGAATCATTTTCTCTAATAGATTTAATAAATAACTCAAGTTCTTTGAATGAGCTGCTCATGCTAAGTCTCAGTCTTTTGTGGTTTGGTTGTTTGGTTTTTAATACAGAATTATGTTTGTGTACATCTAGTTTTTTCTTTACTCATTCCTAGTTACAACCTCTAACACTTAGCGAGTTTTTATGTCTCTTTTCCTGTTAAAATCATAGAATAATGTGGGCTAGAGAGAATCTAGAGGTCATCTGCTCCTGCCTCCTGCTCCAAGCAGGTCTGGTTAGGTCAGATTGCTCTAGTGTTGAGCAGATCCAAGGATTCTATAACCTCAGTACTGAACTGAAAAGTAAAATCACTGAACAGAATTAGTTCTGTTTTCACTCAAACCCAAGACACCTCTGTAGGTAACCTTTTGAAGTATTTTACTGTCTACTGTGGGGTGAAAAAGAAAAAGAATCTATTGTCCAGGACAAATGTAAAAATATTAATCAGTCTAGCAGCAGTAATTAGCCAGCCTTGGAAAGGATGCACAGATACTCAACATTCTTGTGCTCTCCATCTTTAGTGTCAAGTCATATAAATTAATGCTGGAGTTCACATCCAGGAATTATCTCTGGTAGATACTTCAAGTTATTTTCTGAAAGGCCAGTGGAGGATTAAATTTGGAGCACTTTGGATCATTTTGTTTTCCAGCAGAACAATCCGTTGTGGTTCCTTTTAGCTTATTTTGTCATTGCTTGCACTGAAGGACACTTGTGGATACAAGTCCTGTGTACCATGGCCGGCTCTGAATTCTCTATTCTCTGCTTAAATAATTATATAAGTAATAATAAATATATTTAAGTGAGGTATAGATACAGTGGTAGTGTAAAAATGAGACATTATTGTGTATGATACAGAATTAACAATTTCCAAAGTAGCTTAGGCTCTTGGGAAGCTAAACCTCAGTTTGAGACCTAATTATTTCAACAGTTATGAAAATTTTGCCTTTACAAATTTTCCCCAAAACCAAAGCAAGAAGTTTCTTCTTGGCACCAATTTAACTTTTTTTAATCATTTTTTTTGTTCTTGAAAAGATTAAATACTCTAGCTGCATTAATTAGGCTTTCTAAGATTTTGATTTGTGATATGCAAACTGAAGGCTGAGCAAATAGCCAGGAATGCAGGACCCGTATGCAGATGAACAATGAGACATCTTTTAGAAGTGAGAAGTTTTCCTGTTGTGCTGCCAAATGTTGGACTTTGGTTGAAACCCTTACACAAGGGGACTTCCAAGGAATGGTGTTCCCATTGAAGGCATAGGGTTGTTCAAGCATATTTTGCAGCTCCCAGAGCAGTGGTTGTGTTGTGCATGTGCATCTGAGATAAAACCAGCAAATAACCAGCAGCTAAGTCTGCTGAGGAGGTTAAATCAAAGCAGCAGAGGACAGGGGAGTGTATGTTGACCTTTAGGACCATCTTTGTAACCGAGTTCCGTGTGTTTGTAGAGCCTGTAGTAGTTTCTCAAACCATTAAATGGCTGTAATTCATCTTTTAATTGGTAATAATAATACAAGCTTTAAAAAAAAAAAGGCTTCAGGATTTTCCTGTCTTGCTGAAATACTGATTTGCCTGAGATCAGCATAGCTATTCTAAGCAGATGCTGCGATGGGTGCTTTCAACACTACTAAAGAGGTCTCCTTGCTCTCCCAAGGTCCAAGACAGCATTTACTCAGCACTGGTGCCTCAGGATGAAATGGTAGAAAACAAAAAGTCAATAAAAAGCCACATTGGACTAAGAATTTCTGAAAGCCCCAGTATATGCCTGTACCTTTAGATGACTACTTTTTTTTTTTTTTCTTTGTTCATTTTTATCATGGTCTGTGTCCTTCTCCTCTAGAACACTTTTAGGCACTATTGTAAATGTCAGCTTGGTAGATTGAGAAAGATCATTTTATGAATAATCTTTTTTTTTTTTCCCTGCAAGGAATAAAATAATAAAATTGATTCCCTTACTGATCCTTGTCATTAGACAGACCTCGTTATGTAGCTGGATCTTTAAAAATGTCTCTTAACAACAAGAGGAAGGATACAGGGAGCAGAAAAATTAGTCCACTCATCAAGGACAACGTGAAAGAAGGACTGTTGTGAAGATGTTACAACTATTAATGTGTTGTGTTGCACTCCCATGACCTTAGAAGCCTCCTTAATGATAATATTCCCAGGTTTAAATAGCTACAATTTGAATAGCTGCAAAAGCTATTTTTATAGAATAAAATTAATGCACGTTCAGAAATCTTGTACACGTGCTTGTCTGAAAAGAAGCATTGTTCAATCCTGCTCCATCCATCCTCTCTGAGTATGGAATAGCAATTTAATTTTAAACCTGACGTGTTAAGTTTTAATTTTTTTCCTTTGATCAGTCTCCTACTTAGTCATACAGAAATTGGAGGGATCTGAAAGAACCAAGTAAAACTGGCTGTATCCTTCCAGAGCTGTAATTTGGCCTCATGAATTATTAATTTATTAGACCAGTATAGCAACAGCTTTTTCAGGAGTCAGTATAAATGTCGAAGGCTCACCTTATCAGCCAGGATCTGAGCAGTGGCAGTAATGTAATTCTTCCCATTTAGCACTTTGTGGTACGTTGAAAAGGAATTGGATATTAGACCATTTAAACTTTCTGTAATACAACACAAAGTAAGGAAGTAGGCTTTTCTTTGTCTTTTTTTTCCCTTTTTTCTCTTTTTTCCTTTTTTTTTTTTTTTTCTTTTTGCCTCTGAAATAATTTCAAAGAAGTGAATTCACGTGGATTTCTCAGGGGCTGGGACCGGTGGAGATGGTGACGTTGTTCCATTTGTGAAGCATTGCTGTGAGGGAGACCAGCAGCTCAAAAGAGCACGCTTGAAAAGGGAAAGCTTTAGCTGCTTGTGTGGTTAGAAGGAAAGAAGAAATCCAGGCAGGCTTGAAATTAAGCTAAAAATGGGCGAAAGGTAGCGTTTACCAAAGACAAAATCATCTGGTACTGTAAGTAAAACTTTCCTCCCTAAATAATGTAGCTCTCGAGTTTATCACTGCGGTACTACAGAAATCTGGTGTTAATTTTCTTAATTTTTAAGAGGGGACCTCTGTTGTCTTCTGGTTTAATTGGTCTGGCCAAAACCAACTCAGACTATTTTTGTTTCTTAGTCTTAAATAACTTTGTGTTCGGTGTAGTCCTAAAGGTTCTGGTCAAAACGTTGTCCTTCTCAGATGGAACCTATCAACGGCAGATTCTAAGTTGAGTGCTGTAGCTGATAAATTGAATCCCATCCTGCAAAATTTAGGTGAATATAATTGAAAATTGAAATACTTTGTCACTTTTTCCAATTCTGAAATTTCATTTTAACCTTTTTTAGTATTTTAGCAATACTGCTCTCCGTATCTAAAGATAAGTTATTAAAATAAGGAGTCTCTTGTGCAATATATCATCATCTATTTTTAAAAATATGATTTAACTTATAAACAAATTAGGAGAAAGGGTATTAAGGAACTGATTAGGTCTCTCCTTCTATTGAGGTTTTCAATAACCATTATACTACAAAATTTATGTAAAGCAATATTTCAAGGAGAAGTCATAATGACATTCTAATGTGAATTTTACCTGAGATTGTTTCACAGGACTGTGAAATAATCTAGTGACTGTCACTGGTTTCTGATTTACCGAAGCAGTTTTGCTCCCATCTCTTGATGCAGCCAGACCAGTCACGGTTAGTAAAGAGCAGTTCATCAGCACAAAAGAGCACGTGTGGCACTGGCTGCTGCTAATTAATTAGTCTACAAATACTTAGATGAAGTTCCTACCCCAGTTGTCTTTTTTATTTTTAATGGGAAAGATGAAGAATTTCATAGGTGATACTGGGGGGGTGGGGAATATTTTGGAAATATTTTTCTTTTTCTTCCCCCGTCTTTGTTGTAGATTTTAACCTGAATTTTGGGTATAAAGTTTGTGTAAAACAAATTTCCCATGGGAAATTCTTAATGAGTGTATCTCCTGCATGTCTCGATTAAGCTAAATACACTCACATATCAGCAGATTTCCTAACATGGTCTAGGAAAGCATTTGTGAGGACAGGGCTCACATGCAGAGCTGAGCTGTTAGAGCTTTTCTATCCCCGTTTCCTCTTCGGGACAACTAGTGGATTTTTAGAGCTATTCCTTAAAACTTGTGAGAAGGTCTAGACCAGGGGCTGTGATGGGAATCTTGCTGCTTCTGGGGAGCCCAGCGTAGCCACTGGCTTGTGGTTACATGTGGATGCCTTTCATAGAATCACAGAATGGTGGGGGTTGGAAGGGACCTCTGGAGATCATTGAGTCCAACCCCCCTGCCAGAGCAG
>JANHGN010016522.1:70498-94463 GCA_024605025.1 Megaceryle maxima
CTAATGACTCTCCACCCAAATTAAATAAAAACTCCTCAGGATCTGTGTGTATATATATATATATATTTTTAACTAATTCCAGGAGAACTTTCTGAAGAAGCAGCTGTGGCTGTATTGGAAAAAAAGGGTTATTAGAGTTAATCCAATTACAGGCAATGAAACAAATTTCAGTCAAAAAGTTTATAGGGATCTCAGAGTAATTTAGTTGCAATTAAACAGGGTCAAACAGTAGATGTAAAGGTGGTGCCAGAGATGTTTGCTCTGTATCTGATGTATATAAGAGGCTGACCAGAAGAGGCTGCCAACAGAAATTTGGCACCCTGGTGGTATTTTTCCAAGATAACTGTATAAAATACACAGGTTTGGGGGTTTTTTTAATGACAGGTTCTGGTCTGACATGTCTGGTTTGCATTGGGCAAAGGACCAGTAAAGAAATACACGCTTTGGCGCTGTTCAAACTGGACCTGGTTTGTGTCCTTGCTTACACTGGCAAGTGAGAGTGGTTCTTCCTTCACCTTGACCGTGTTTCCTCATCTCTGAGATAACAGGATGATAATTTTAGGCATGGAAGAACTAATAGAAAAGAATTTTACAGCTATGAGGCATTTTATTCTAAGTTGGGTCCTTTCCCATGTGTCCTCAGTGTCCCCTGTTTGCAGCAATTTCACTGAAATTTGTTTGCTGTCACTCAGAGCTGAGCCTGTAACCTTTGCTGACTTGTTAATTCAATCAGTTTTGGAATTATCTGTGAATAAACTTCTGAAGTCTTCCCTGAATAAATGCAGAGTAGCTTTTGGGCTGTAAATTATCCTTGTTTGTTAGAAACTTCGAGACAGGTGGTTAGTTTTCACTGGGTGTATGGCTTAATCCAGGATTACTTTTAAATCTTCTCTGATTAGGTGAGCACAGCTTTCAGAACAAAATTCCTTGCTAGTGGGACACAAGTTAAGAGGTATTTGAAGGATTTGAGGTAAGATACAGAATCCTTTGAATGCGTGTTGAGGGGAAGAGTGGGGATGATGAAAAATCTGGTTAGAGATGGGTGGGAGAAGGGTGCCTTGTCCAGGGTGAGCTTCAGTTGCAAGGTAAACCCTGTGGTTTCTCAGTATTAGGAGAAGACCTGAAAAGTTTTGGTGCTGTTACAATTTCTTGTGAGCCTGCTAATGAGGAAAAGAGAGTGAGTGCATTTTTTTGGCATGGTAAACTTAGAGCTTCATTATTCATCATGCCATGGTGATGACTGAGAGTGTGTATTCATAGAATGGTTTGGGTTGGAAGGGACCTTTAAGATCATCTGGTTCCAACCCACCTTCTGTGAGCAGGGACGCTTCCCACTAGACCAGGTATCTCAAAGCCCCTCCCAACCTGGTCTTGAATGCATCCAGTGATGGAGCATCCACAACTTCCCTGGGCAACCTCTTCCAGTGACTCACCACCCTCAGAGTGAAGAACTTCCTGATACCTAATCTAAATCTCCCCTCTTCCAGTTTGAAGAAGGTAGGTTACTCCTTGTTCTATCCCTACAAGCCCTTGTATTAACATTGTAGAGTGGAGATGTTAAGGGATCAAAGGATCAGATGTGTTGGTTAAAGAAATTATAATGATAAATGACAGTGACCTAATTTATGAAACAATCCTCTAGTATGAAATAATTCACTAATTTGTAATTATATGATTGACTCATCAAGGACAAGATCAATCGTGTCAATCATCAATATAAGAACTGGCTGTGAGGTTTGGAGTAGCATCTTGAGTGCTGTGGGACCAGTCTTAGCCCTCCACTGATCTCTACGCAGATACCCAGTGTTGAAAACGAAGATGCAGATTCAGCAGGCAGCAGTTCAGTTCTTTAATGCCATTGTTAACTAGCAAATAGGTGAGGAGAGTGTCTGATGTGTAAAACTATCTCTAAGGAGGAGAAAGATTATGTTGGCTGAAAGGTTTCCATATGGCACGGTGCAGGTGGAGCAGGGCTGGTGCCCCAGAGGAGCCAGGCATCTTAGAACCCCATGGCCAGCTGAGACACTGGTGACATCTCTCACAGACTCTGAGACATGAAAATAAATAAGAAAATGAGGCTTTTAACTATTAGACAACTTCTTCTTAAAGAAATACCGACTGGTCTGTGGCAGGAGGGTTGGAACTAGATGAGCTTTAAGGTCTCTTCCAACTCAAACTGTTCTATGATTCTATGAAATGTCACTTTTAAAGAACTAACAAAGTCTCTAAGGGGCTTAGCAAGGTGAAATGCAAGAAGTTCCACCTCAGCATGAGGAGGAACATTTCTGTGAGGCCGATGTACCAGGCTGCTCAGAGGTTGTGGAGTCTCCTTCTCTGGAGACTTTCCAGACCCACCTGGATCTGTTCCTGTGTGGGCTGCCCTGGGTGACCCTGCTCTGGCAGGGGGGTTGGACTCGATGATCTGCAGAGGTCCTTTCCAACCCCAACCACTCTATGAACTTGGGTCAAATCTGTAATTACCATAATTCTGTAAACCATTTAGAAATAGAAAGGCAGATCGTTTCAGTTGTGTTTTAGCAATGCACTATAAAAGTGAGCTGCATCACAGCCGTTGGCAGTGGCAGGGACAGCAGCAAACCTCAGTGATAGATGGCACAGAAGCGAGCCCACGAGACGATGAAGGATCTGCAGCAGACTGTTCAGCGGGTGGGTTCACATCCGCTCTGCTGAACGAACACGGCTTGCATTTCATCGTTCCAAGTAGCTGGAGCTGGACCGGTGGTTCAGGAAATGACAGGAGAGCTATTTATTAGCCAGGAGAAATCAGCATCCAGTGACCATTATTCATTCAGCATTATTGATTTCACTTAAGGCCACGGCAACTTGTTTCGTGAGGAGTTTGGGCATCGTTCCATCCACAGGCTGACTTTGCCAGGGAGCTCGTTATTAAAACAAGCGTGCATCAACCAACCAAAATACCCAAAGCCTTGTGGGAGATGTGGAACAGAAGTCCTGTGTTTATTTTGAGATGAATGCAGCAGCACGGGAGCTGCCACTACTCGCTTAGGGATCGACAGACGAGGTAAAAATGACGATAGAAACAGATCTGCGGCACTTCTAACATCATGAGTGTCTGATACCTCTGTCTTGGGGTACTTACAAACTTTGTATTTTGTGTACCACCCCCCTTTCAACCTGCAAAGGTTCTGTGTAAATGGATTGAGGTCTTTACGTTGCTTCAGAGTAAGCCCCATCCACAGAAGGGATCTGCCATTTCTAGAGAGCTTTGCTCGCCCCATAGTCAATAAAAGTCATTTCTATATCAAAGAAATCTACTCTGTAGTTAGCTGAGTTTCCAAAAAACATGGTTAATCCCCAAAAGCTTTTTCTATTTGATATTTAATAGAGCTGAGTTAATAATTCATAATTTAATGTATCTGATTAATTTTGTCTCTTTTTCTCGGAATGTCTTCAAAGCTCAGAACAATTATCTCAAATGTACTTATTCAAAATGACTCGGTGACCTCTCTTTCTAGATCACTTATTCTTGATTCAATTTTTCATGGCAGTGCACAGTTTCTATCAGTTATCATTCATTATTTCTCTTTGCTGAGTAATTGCAAATCCAGTTAAAAAAACCCAAAACACACACACACACTAAAATCCCCAACAAAATAAACCAAAAAACCAACAAAAACAACCACCCTGTGGCAAGAATATGTGCTGAAATATACATTTAAAATTCCTTTCTGCACAGCACAGTTTTAAAATGCATTTTCAGGTCACTGAAAATGCATAGACAGGGATTGCACATGATGTATAGAAAATAAACTCACAAGGGAAGATGCTGGAGGTGAATTGATTTTTAATACTCCAAAGAATATTCGTAGCAAATGTTAAATATTGCTTCCCTCAAGATGTATATAACTGAATCGACAACCAAAGTGGTGTTTGTATCTGTCCCATAGATCTCTCTGGATGGGGAAGAAAAAAAAAATGCTGATTTTCTTCTAACAAGCCCTAGAAATAGTTGCAGTCCAGCTGACACTGGTTGTCCGGGGCATTGGCTGCCCTGAGTTGGGAGTCCTAACTCTTCTAGAACTACATGGCATGGTTTATAGAATGCTGTGACTAGTTCTGTTGTTAGAACAACAACAGATTTCCATTTCTTGGGGTAATTCAGTTTCTTCCTTACATTGATTTTTCCCCTTTTTTACCTTTCTCCAGTGTTTCCATTCCAAGGCCACCCCTGTACCCAAAGCCCTTCTGCATCCTCTGTCATTCACTCTTTTCTCCCTGCTGACAGGGAGAAAAGGGACAGAACTTTGCCACCACCCAAGCCCTGAAGATGCTTTCAGTCGTGATGAGCCTGTAGAACTCATTAAGATCCCTTCTGGCCCATGGGTCCTCTATGGTTTCTTTCTTTTTAGGGCAAATTTATGTTGTTAAACTGCACTTCTTCTGGAACCTGAGCCCAATTCAGGACCGTTACTTAAATGTCTTGCTCAGTTTTCTGTCAGCTCTCTAACTGGACTGGAAATATGTGAGGAATGGGGTTACTGAGAACATTAATTTCTGCAGGGGAATTTAACCTTCCTCCTGCACGCGGTGGGGATGAGGGATGGCACAGACACCAGCAGGGCTCGATGGGACTCACCACCAGAGCAGAGCGGCTGCTTGTGGTGCCTTTGTTCAAGGTCAGGGGGAAATGAAAAGTATAGGATAAACTACCTTGTTCAGGAGCTGTAAACTTCAGGGTAGGGTCCCTAAACACCTTCCCTTACTACCTTAGAAACAGGGTACCACCAGCTGAGCAGGACCCGGTGTTCTTTTAAGACAAACAAGTGATGAAACCCCTTTTGTCCTGGGAATTGAGAGTGCTTTTTTTCTCCAAGTGATGATCTAACCATACAAATTGTATCAGGATAATTAACCTATGCTAGCAGGTGCACTGAAATGTGCAATGCCCTTGGTATCAAGAATTTGATTTACATAATATATTGCTAAGTACATATGTTTATTAAAATAAAGTTCAGGAGAAGGACAATGGAATTGCAGCAAGGCTGAGCTGGCCAGCAGTCTGAACGGTGCATGCATCTCATTATTGGGTGGTTTTTCCTTTTATTTCAGTATGCTATTTATTTTACAATTTAAAAAAATACATAAAAAACCCCCACAACCCTCTTAATAGTCAAATAGATGGCCTTAATGTGATGGCTTCATTAAAACTAGGGATTTTATTTGGCTGTTCTCTTTCTTCTTCACTTACTAGCAGTCTGTGGTGGTCATTTGTGCTGGCCACGCTAGCACACCAAAGCAGTTTGTTAATGAATTTTCCACAAATTAATTTTCTCCTCTAAACCAGCATCAATAAACACGAGCAATTATTTTATGTGGACTAGGAATAAAAGAAAGCATAATAACTTTCTCGACTTTTTGTGGAATTAAAAGTGCTTCTCTTTTGCCCCCTTTTTTTTTTTTTTCTTCATTAGAGACTCTACTAAATGATTGCAAATGAAGTAATGGGGACTAGCATGAATTGCTAGATAGAGCTAATAATGCCTTGGTTTAGGCTATTGACTTAGCCTAATGTGTTTCCAGATGTCACTGAATTTTATTGCATTAGATCTATTGATAGCTTTAGGTGACTTTTTCTTTTTATTCTGGTTATTCATAGTCACATTTAAATAACCTTTTTCTAAAAGAATCCTTTTCTTCCAGCTGAAGCAAGTAAAAGGTATCAGCATCAAATCTGATAAATGGATACCCCATGGTTAAGAAAATTACATAGGCTTAATACCTAAGGCAAGGGAGATGCAATCTCAGCAAAAGAATCTACAAGGAGCAGGATTATCATTCAAGGGAAAAGGGGTATTAACACTTTCCTTGTAACTCTAATGGGAGGGAATCGTATTCAGTATCTTCATATATATTTATGGAGGTTTAAAACCCCTTGCTAGATAACTTTCCATGTAGATTTTAAGAATATTTTTGTTCAAATACATTATCACAGGTCAAACTTTTAGTCCATGTAGATTTAATAGAAAATTTGGATGGTCAAAGTAGTCATGTTTACATGGGTTTGTGTTAATTTCAAGTGTGTTTTCCTTCTCCATGGCACCCTCATAGTGCAATCTGCAGCACCATCAAGACCACGCCATCATTTTTGAGTGCAAAATAAGAAATAATTTGTGATGTCTTCGCCCCTGAAACTGCCAAAGCAACTGGTTTGTGTGGTGTCTTCAATTGCTCTGTACGTGGTTGCATGATGGTAGGTGATTGAATCACAGGATCATTTTTCTTGGAAGAGACCTTTAAGATGATGAAATCCAATCTCTTCTGCTAAGGTGCAGGGAATTGGTAGAAGTGATGAAACATTCAGAAGGGGAGCCCAGATCTGTACTTGTCTGTCTTTCGTAGGTGACTTGCATCTGGTAACATGCATTTCACAGAATCACAGAATGTTCGGGGTTGGAAGGGACCTCCAAAGATCACTGAGTCCAACCCCCCTGCCAGAGCAGGACAAAACTAGGTCACTTGGTTTCATACAAACTCACCACCCCTTCTCACCCTCCTGTGTTTTGTGTCAGCACTTGGAGTGATGGAGGTGTTACCGGGTGGACCCTTGGCACTGTCCTCAGGGCTCTGGCCACAACTGCCCACATTTTTGGGGTGTCTGTGCTCAGGGGAGACCAGAACACCTCGTGCTTCAGGTCAGTGCAGAGCTCAGCTGAGTAGTGTGTGTGTCTCAGGTGCAATGAGTCCTCATCTTGGTGCCATTTGATTTTGGGGTTTCAGCTGCAGGCAAGAATGGTGTGATTTGTAAGAAAGCAGAATTCAAGAAAGCAAGTTTGTGGGGTTTTTTTCCTCAACAATATAAGGAAAATACCAGGAATTCTGTTCAGTGATGGCACCTGTGTGTATATACTGTTTACCTATATGTGTGGTGTTGGTATGGAGAGCAGTCGTGGGCTACAAGTGGGATATGCACTGGTTTTTGATGGGCTGGTGTGAGGATACATTCATTATTATGGTAAATATATTTAGGATCTCCCAACAAGAAGTGTCACCAAGCTTTGGGTGACCTCACTGGCGACCCACCACTGGTTGAGGGTCCTCAGCCCTGTCTGAGAGCCATGGTGCAGCCTTTCCCCAAGAGCTGCGGGGCTGCTGGCAAGGAGATGAAAAGTGAAAAGTTAATTTTCCAAGAGCTGTCGTGAGGCTGAGCAGGAGAAACAGTGCCAAACAGTGCCATCTGCTGAGATGGGACAGTGCTGGACCTTTCGGAAGGAGAAAGGGGATAGCAAGTACTCAGAGAATTTGGAAGGTTAACCCTCAAATCAATGCCTCGGGGTATGTAAATATGCTGCCTCCTTGCCCTGTGTGGTTTTAATGGATAGAAAACAACCAATAAAGGATTGTAAACCTATTTTTGCAAAAACACTACCCTGGCAATCTCATGTGGGATTGGATTGTCCGTTATAGAACTTTATTTTAATTATTTTTTAAAATGTATTTTAGACAGTCTGCTTTAGGAAATACTATTCTCAGTAGACAGTGTTGGCTATGGCACAGTAACATTAAATAGAAAATAAATTTACTGTCCTCACCTTGAGGGATTTTAGAAGTTACGAATTATAAAGCCAATAATAACAACTTCCATTTAAAAGACATTTTGATGGAAGGCAAATGAAAAATGGGGAGAGAAGAAACTTACTGCAACTCACTTTTATTGCAACTCACTTCTATAAACATGAGCAGAATAGAAGTGGTAGGGTTGTCAAACACGCCGACTTGGATGAAGCAGCACATTTTCTTTGCCTGCTGTTTCTGAACTCCTGGCTTTAAATACTTGGTCTTAAATCTAATGAAGGACTTCTGAAGACAATATGCTAAAAGAAATCCTAGCAGCCCATATAGCTCCCATCTGCTTTTGAACAGAAGCGCAGTCTGCATTAATAACAATGAAAGATTAACTGTGGGTGGCAAGTCAGTATGTTTTGGTTCAGTTTAGGCTGAAGCTGTTGGTTAATTTGGCACCGAGTATGAATTTGGTTATTGTGGAAATGCTAAAAATTTCACTGTGAAAAAAGTACCTTTTGCTTTGCAGTTTATTTTTTTTTCCCCTGAAGAAATTATTTGTGATCCCTTCCCACTCCTCATTTCCAGGAGAGCTAGGGTAAGTGACATAGAGGCAGTTAAGGTAAATAGTGCAGGTTTAAGAGACTAATTAAAATAATCCTACTGTAAATTTCCTGACTCTCTTTGGATTGTGAAGTATCTGGCTTTTTGTTGCAAAGTTTTATCAGTTGCAAGCGACTCAGTCCATCGGTTCAGATACTGTTCTGGGCAAGGTCAAAAGCATCAAGTGTGCAGGTAGTTTTGTAATTGGCTGGCTGCAGAAAAACAGCAGGGAATTCAATCTATTACACGCACTTCGATGCACTAAACCAACACTCCATGAAGCCATTGGAGCATAGAAAAGCCTTGTTAATCTCTCTCCAGTAATTATCACGGGTGTGCCACGCGCATATCAAAGGGGACACGCATCACTCGAACTGAAAAGTTCCTAGAGGTGATTTTTTTCTTTTTTTCTTTTCTATTAATAAAGCATCTTTTGACATTCGGAGACTTTACGTGACATTAGGGGAAGTATATTTAAGGAAAAATCTCCAAATGAGTTGTTTTGCTAATTGATGACATTCTTGGGAATCAGGGATAATTCTAGCAAGCAAAACTAGCCTGAGATCTGTCACTCTTTTGCTCAGATGGGTTATGTTCTTACTGTGTCTGTGGAAATGGGGAAATAAAGGCATGGACACCAAGAAGCCTAGAGTTTGAAGGTGGTTGAAATTCCTGTTGTTTAAGAATCCTGATAGGCAGAACTGATTGGGCTGGGCAAAAGGTCCCTGCAATTATTTATCACTATTTGATCTCCAGTGTTATTTAATAATACTTCCTCCTATCTATCATCCCATAGCCATATGCATTTCCTCTTCCTAACCTAATTAGGGACATCATGCCCAGCATGGATTCAGGGTTGTGCAGCAGCCCAGGGCCAGGCTAGAGCTTTGTTCTGCCCTGAGCAGCTCTTCACCCTCACTGCACATCAAAACACAACCTGGTTTTTCCTTTTGAAGTCTTTTCATCTTGGATGTCTTTCTGCATTTAGATAAACCAGTAGTAGTTGATGGTGGAACTGGAATTAGTGTCCTGGGATTGTCACAGTTGTGTTCACCGGCTCAGTTGCCTGAAAAGTC
This sequence comes from Megaceryle maxima, assembly GCA_024605025.1. Taxonomy (NCBI): domain Eukaryota; kingdom Metazoa; phylum Chordata; class Aves; order Coraciiformes; family Cerylidae; genus Megaceryle; species Megaceryle maxima. The sequence continues at coordinate 79,720 of JANHGN010016522.1, forward strand.
TTCACTGTGTTTAAATCTCTGCTACATCTTTTAATTCTATTTTAGATGTACAATACTAAATTATATGATCTTCACATGCTGCAGCAAAAAGGGTCTAGGAGATGTATTGTGCTTAGTCCTTTGGCTACTGCTGTGTTACCTCAGGGTTGTGTTTTGGCTCTGCAGCTTTTGCCAGGTTTAACTTTGACATCCAAAAGTTCCCCATCAGGGAAGGCTGGAGGGTAAGATTCAGATGCCTCTGAGCAGAAGGGCTGGCAGCCCTGGATTTGAGCTCACTCTGTCTGAACTCTTGGTCCAGAGCCACCACCTAGGCAGGCAGGTGACAGAGGTGACACAGTTCTCCATTTATCCTCCAATGATCTGGCTTCCTAGTGTTGTCTGACGTTTCAGGCACGTAGTAAAAGTGGTTTGCAGTGCAGTATTAGTAGATGCTAAGTGTGGTTAATGTAGCATTGGTTCTGCTTGAGTTTGTAGCTAATTGCTGCCTTAACAGACTTAGTGATATAGGAATGGTGGTTAGATAAGTAGCTGTGGACAGGAAAAGATCTAGAGAAGCAATGTTTTATGAAGCTTTCTCAGCCTCCATAAGGGGTTAATCCTCATTGTTTTTTCAATAACTGTAGATCACTGCTAATTCTTAGCTGCCCACTAACAGTTATATTAAAACTCTGCAGAGACTGGTTTGGTTTGTTTTCAAGTCTCTGAGGCATCATTTGACAACCTGTGAAGTGGAAGACGAGCTCTGGTGGGGCTGGGAAGTAGGTGGTGTCTAAGGGTAAGTGTATATGGAAAAAAGCTGTGAAAATTCACAGCAAAAGCAGGCTGGAGATACCTGAAAATACGCTCTGTTTAAGCTTTCTCCTGGTATACACAAGCTGCTGATCCTCAGATAGCACAGGCTTTTCAAATCCAGAGTCAAGAGGCTTAGGTCTGGGTCTGAGAACTGAGCAATTCAGAGACAAGCGAGTTAAGGTCGACCTAAGCCTATGATGTGAACACACCTTTTTATCTCCAAATAATGTTCCTAGCATCCGTCTGTAGCCTGACTTTCTGTCATCAGGCTTAAAGCAGTGGTGCTTCTGTGGGGAAATCAGCTCCAAGGTGAAAAAGAGAATTTAAACTTGGCTGTAGGTAGTTCATAGAATCATAGACTGGTTCTGGTGGGAAGGGACCTTTCAAGATCATCTGGTCCCACCCCCCTGCAGGGACCAGGGCCATCTGCAACCAGAGCAGGGTGCTCAGAGCCCTGGCCAACCTCCCCTGGGATGGTGCCAGGGATGGGGCAGTGACCACCTCTCTGGGCAGCCTGGGCCACCCTCAGTGTAAAACATTTCTTCCTTACATCTAGTCTAAGGAATAGAATACCTCCAAACATCAAACACCATCAGACTTGAGATGATGGGCATGTGAGGAATAGGCAAAGAGAACGAGACTCAGGATCTTTTATGTATCGTTGGCTGTAAATAAAATGTCCAGGCTAGGACAACTGCAAAATAGCTATATTGATATCAACACACACTTGGAAGAAGCGTCGGTGAGCGGTACAGTGTGTGATTTCACCCGTTGTTGTTCCTCAATCTGTTCAGTTTATGGGGAAAAGGTATTTTTCATTCTCCTAGCTGCTAGCTTTGCCAACTCTACGTGTGCTCTGAAACTCAAGCTGGGATGATCTTTCTGGCTTCTACATTTCCATCGGTAATAAAGAACAGGCAGGACAAAATCTTCACTTAGCTACACCTGCAAAACCCTGTGATCTTCCAGGATTTTGCAGGCAAAACCAAGCAGGGAGTAGCAGCTCCTTTGGAAAAAAAAAAAAAAAAAAAATCAAAAGGACAAGAACCATCAGAGAAAAGCTGCAAGCTGGGAAAACATCCATTTGGACTTGTACGAAGAGGAGTATAACTGGGTGGAAAGGTGAAAACATAATTAAGAAAACATGATAGTGGAAAAAGTTTGAGAGAGTCAGGTTTACAGAACTGCAGGATGTTATCTCGGGGAGGTGGGTGGTGACAGGTCTGTTGCTTGGATATTCTCAGTGAAAGGGTGGAAAGAAGCTACAATTCATCATAGCTGGAGATAATTCAGGCATTTGGGGAAAAGTGATTTGAAGAATGGTTGTAGATTTGCTGTATTTCCAAGTCTACAAGGTTTTGTTGTGTGTGTGGTGTTTTTTTTAAGTAGGATTACTTTGTTCCCCTTTTTTTGATGTTTTCTTCCCAGAAAACGATATTCCAACATTCCTGTGACTCATCAGAAGTGCAGTATGATAAGAAATGCTAAGCCTGTTATTTCCATCGATCCTATTCCAGTTATTCAACATAATTGATGTAATGTGTCTTCTAATTTCTGCAGTTTTTGTGTAAAAGAGATGCTATTAGGATGTCATCAGGAGAACTAAATGACACCCAGGTGTCATTCAAATTCACATTCTGCCCACCCTGGCCATGGTGGCACATGTGAAGTAGAAGTGTTTGGGTTAGAACAGAGTGGGGTCTGCTCCCATTTCCCTACTGATGTGGTTAGTGGAGGGCATGTGAGATTTGGGCATGGTCAGAGAGGAGGGATGGGGGACTCCTGGCAGCACTACCTCAGGCTGGCCAAGCTGTCATGAGGTTGGGGCCTTGGTGAACCCCAAAGAAATCTGGGCCAAGACAACGGTGAAAGAAGAATAGAACATTCCAGGTTGGAAGGGGCCTCCAAAGATCACCCAGTCCAACCTTTTGTGGGAAAGGGAGCTGAGCTTTAGCACCCTGTCAACCACTTCTTGATTCTATGATTCACCATATGTATTTTTCTCTACAAAGCAATATTCTGCAATTCAAACTTGTGTAATAACTGCTATAGTCAGGATGTGGTTTCAGAGGATTCTTCTGAGATCTGAATTAGTTACTTCAATGAATACATATGTCCCTATGTGTTTACATACATATATATTTTATAAATAAGTTTATGGTAGTAGCTTGTTTTGCCTACATTAGTATTTTTTTTTCTTGTTTTAGCTTTTTTTTTCTTCTCCTGTTTGCATCCTCTAGAAGACATTCAGATTTGAAAGCTCTGCAAGCCATTAACTTGTGCAAAACTGAGTGCAAGCTGTGGTATAAAGTTCTCAAAACAGTGTTTTAACCCCAAAAATGCCTCCTAAAGGAAGGGCGTTGCGGAAGGGCAATGGCTGTTGGCATTGCCATGGGCGCAATGAGGAATAAATAAAAAAATAGATACTTGTGGCTTTTTACAGGCCATCTACCAAAGATGAGATGGAGTTTGGAGGCAGTTATGGAAAATTCTTGTGACGTTTTAACAGGGTTTAAACCAATTAAACATAATGCAGGTCTAGAATCATTACTCTGATATCCTAGTGAGGGGTTGTTTTGGTCGATCCTTTAGCCAGCACAAGCTTACAAAGCCATAATTCTCTAAGGGGGCTCAAATTACTTCAAAGATCTCAAATTTACAGTGGCTGGAATGAAGTCTGGTAGTATTCTGAGGAGCTGGATAAACCACTTTTTGAAAAGTGGAAATAAAGTCACAGGGAGATCTCTCAAAAATATAAATCAGGTTACTTCAGAACCTAAACCTGTAATATATTTTATCTTCCTGAAAAGTGTCTTTTAATGAAATGAACACGGGGATGTTGAAGAAAAGATGCTGCAAAGAAAAAAAAAAAAAAAAAAGGTGAAATGACAGGAGGAAGTAGAAAATCTCAAAAATGGGCTCGTCCTGTGCAACGCAGTCATCTCTGTAGCCCTGTTGGGGATTATATCCTTCAACCAGTTGTATCTTTAAAAATAGATAAATAGAAAATTGGAAATCCACTTTGAAGTTTTAAAAACTAAACGTTTCTGAGGTCTGCCAACATTTGCATGGCTGATGTGTCAGCGGAACGTGCGTCTGAGGGTTTGTGCTGATAGACTGCCTGCCTTAATTTGGTCCAGCTACTTTATGCTGAAGTAGAAACAGAGGCAAGGTTTTGTTTTGTAGGATTTGCAGCAGTCTGTCTGGGTCAGGTTCCAGGGGAGATCCTTGGGCCCATCACCTCTGGCTGTCTAGACCAGTCCTGTCTGCTTTGGCCAGTCCCATCCCTCCTGGATGTGTCTCCTCCTGCATCTGCGGTCCTGTGCGGCACCGTCTTACGGTTGCTGCCACAGCCCATTCCTTGGGTATGGGGACATCGCTTTGAAATGCTTTGTGCTTGGTTTTGATACATTTCACATCCTCTTTCTTACTGTCCTGCCCTCCCCTTGCGCAGCTCCTGTCTGCGTGGAGGTCTCCAGTGCCTTCAGATGCTTTTCTGCAGATTAAGAGCAGTAGATGAACGTACCTACAAGCGACTATTGACCTGCTGATGCTCTGTATTGCTCTTGTAGGGCCGTTTATCACCGTGTAAAGCTTATATAAAATACCCTCGTGCAGTTGGTGGCGTTTTTATTTCCCCTGAACGCGTTCCTTTGCCGCGAGCCTCAACGTGTGACAACGCCGTGATGAGTTTTGGATGCGTGTCTCTATTGCCATCAATGGCAAACTGAAGTGGATCCTGGGAGAAAATATTTAGAAATTGAGATAATGAGCTGGTATATTTTTTTAACTACATAAGGAATAAAATGTTTTGAATGATCCATCGCCAGGAAGTCAAGTGGAGACAGGTCCATGCCTGGGAAACTGATGTGCTCCTGATAACTTCAGTGCTAAGTTTCTGCTCTGAATAAAGGCTATTGCCCAGCAATATATTTTATTAGCAGAATGGTATTTTAGAAGTGCTGCCCTTTAGCCACTGGAGAGAAAAACTCAGAAATGAGAGAGATGTGCAAAGCAGTATGAGGGATCTTTGCAGTTCCTTCTCTGAGGGTAAAAGGAGGACTCATATTTTCACATCTGTCAACCTGGATTATTTCAAGAGCTTTAAATTTCTCTAATAACTTTTGGGAATGGGAGATTCATGAATTGTCATGAGTGCTAAAACAGAGTTATCTGAATCACTGCTTCATCCGCTGGCTGGACTTACTTCACCAGCCAGGTTTTGTCATTCTTACTCAAAACTCATTGCCATCTTTCCTAGCAGATGAAACCAGCAAGCTCACCAGAAGACAGACAGGGAAATGCAAGATGCAGTGACAATGTCTCTTCAGGAATTCATGTCTGCATAACATATAGGGCTGAAAAGAACATAGGAGGCAGCTTTTGGCAGACAAACGGGGCAATTTCTCACGAGCAAAGACTGGCTGTAGGTGTAGGACAAGTTAGGTCTGTCTTCTGAAAATGGTGTCATCTCCTTTTATCCTACTTTGATCCCTAAAGAACAAATCCAAAATACAGAGGGTCAGCTCATGGCATGCAGTTTTGGAGGCCTCCTTGGCTCAGCAGACCTTTCAGTTTCATCTTCTCTCCCATCATCCGTGTACTTTGCCAATTAAAAGACCTGAAGCAATTACGCTGTCTATAATTATCCATGATATCACGTTGGCTTTCTGGGCATTAGCCAAACAGCACATTTAACAATCACTTACACTTCAAATACCGTAATCAGCAATTATCTAAAATGCATAGTCTTAACAATTAGCAATTCAAGGTCTTGTTTGCTTGAAGAAGTGAGCAGAAGTAATTCCATAGCATAGTGGCTTCCCTCTCCTGCACAATTACAGGGTATGTGGGAGGTAGCATGAATCCCAACTTTGATAGTAGTGCATTAACATCAGCTTCAGTTGACGTGGCTTTTAGGAATGATGGGAACAAGAGACTGTCACAATATTATATAAATTGGGTGTGGATACCAGCTCTGGTAATAGATAGGTTGGAATTTGTAGATAAAAGGCACGATAAATAATACAAAATGGACAAACCATTCATCTTAGCGTTGCCATATTGAGACTTGCTGACTTGCGTTAGCTTTTCTTTGGCGTGCAGCTTTGTCTTCTTACAAATTATCTTTCCTGTATGAAATGAAACGTTTGCAGATGGAAAAAATACACTCTTTGATTTGGTGGGATGATCAACCAGTTATTGTAACCATTCAATATATTCTGATAATCATAGAAATGTTATTTGTTCAAGTCTTAATGGAAGAAAAATATGGGTACCATTAAAAGAATGGGGTTTACCAAGCATCTCTATTCTGTCTTTGATGACAGTGATCCATTTGGTATGTCATCAAAGATATGAGAGAGAATAAATCTACCCTTTCATGACCATCACTTTATATAGTCTAAAATAACACATTGGGTAATTTTGCTTCTTTTTCTAAACCTAAGTGCTTTTTTGTGAATCTTCCAGTGTGGTTGTTTTTTTTTTTACTCATCCAGTATATACTTTAGTTGATAGCTCTCATCTTTTATGGGAGAACTTGCTGAAGCTGAGTAATTAAAGTTCTTCTTGACTTCTCTTATTTACTGGAAACAGCTGAATCATAAAAGGATTTGGATTGTACTTTGAATGTTTTGTTGTATATGTTGCTCCTGGCAAGTAATTCCTTAATGGCATATTCAACAAAGAAGCATTCTGGAAAGGTATTTGGCACTTGAGTTGCGTTCATTATTTGGCATCCTTGCCTTCACCATGCTGAAGAGATACGTGGTAGGTGTTATCCCATCGAGGGACCAAGTGCTGGTTTATCCCAGTATTGTCCAAACCCCTTCTGTCTTGTTTTGCTTCCTAAATCTTATTTTAAATCTATCATCCTAAAAAGATGGTGTTGCTCTGTCTTCCATAACCACCTCACCCTCTGTTTTGCATGCTCTACAGCTTCACCTTCCCATCTGTTCCAGGATGGACCAGGATGCTGTGAGCCATCACCTCCAATAGACAGCAGAGTAATTCCCTGGGGACATAGGAAAAAAATGGTGTAGAAAGAAAAAAAAACAAAAAACAAAACAACCCACAACTTTAATATTACATTTTTTTTCCCCAAGGATTGTCCGCACAAAGCTTGATGCTCTACAGAAATGCTTTCAGCCTGTAGAGGTGAATCCCAAATGAGTTCTCATGGGTCTGAATGGCAGCAACACGCTGTGCTGACCTGCGCTTCCAGGTCTGAGCTGTCCTGGGGATCTCTGCATGGCAGAACGTGGATACCACTTGTTCTGGTGCTAAGAACTTGTGGATGGTAGGCAGGATGTTGTTTGCTTGGTTTTTTTTTTTTTTTTTCATAGAGGGATGGATCTTCTTGGTAATAAAGCATGTTCCTGCTGTCTCCCAGCAGGTCCAGCTGTGTGGGGTATCTGCCCTTCCAGCCTTCTCCCCTTGTTGTGGTTGAGGGCACTTAACCTTGCATCACGGGGCTAAAGGAGCTTGTCAGTGCAACACCTACTTATCTTCTCTCCAAACAACCCTGATCTTTAGTCCAAAACAGTTTTCTGTGAGCCTGGTTTGGTATGTGGGGGATGTTAAACCATTGAAAAAAATAAAAAAAAAATAAAAAAAAAAATTGAAAAGCAGAACCCTGAATGCTCCTGACACTCGATGTAGCTTCTTAATCCCAAGGTCATTTTTGTCCTCACCTGGATTCTTTATTTTTGTTTTAATTTTACCTCTATAAAACCAGGTAACTCTCTAAGACTATAGGCTCCTTCGTGCAAATTGCAAGGAGAAAAAAATGACCCTGCAAAGCTGATTTACTCCCAATAGAAGAATCATTCCGTTATCAGAGACACAAAGCTTCTGGAAAACAGGGACTGAGCTTCAGTAGCAGGGGAGGGGAGTTTTGGCAAATAGGCTTAAGTTTTCTGAGTGTAAAAGTTTCTTTTGGTGAAGGACTTCACCTTTAGAGAAGAAATTACTTTTGCTTTATAAAAGGTATCTTTTCTTGGGGGTTTTGTTGGTCTTATACTCACAGAATGATTGAATAATGTCCTTTCTTTTCAGTAACGTGTTTGTTATTGTAATGAATTCCACTCTAAAGAAACCGTGGAGACAACGTACAATTAAAAAAGTTGCAAGTCTTCCTGTCTTTGATAGTCTGTCTCTAAGGGAATGCATCTCAACAGGGACAAACAGAACTAGAAGGAATTGTGTTTACTAATTACTGCCACCATTTAGAAACAAATATGAGTCACAGGGCACCACAGTGAATCCAATGCAAAGAACAGCAAAAAAAAAAAAAATCTATGTAATTGTAAAGGAGATGAAGACTGAATAGAACTTCAAGGCAATTAAAGTCTTTATTTCCATTTTATTACGGAATAAATACTTTGGGATATTTTCATTTGCTTCACTTTTTGTTTGCTCATGGGGGCTGCTTGTTAATACGACTGGGATGTACGAGAACTCCTTAATTAACCTGTTTTTTGTGGGCATCTTGCAGTTTCTATGAAATATGTAGGCTGACAGCGCTGTAACAATAGCGAAAATAGAAATGACAGATTTGTAAGCACTGGTCAATTGAAGGATGTTGAAGAAATGGGGGTTTTGAGTTATTGGCCCAGGCTTCTCTGCAAATTGGAATTCAGTTCGGTTAATTGAATTCACTGGATCTATGGCAATTTACATAAAGTTATAATAAAAGCATGGTTATCTGCTCAAAAGCTGCCGTTTCAGAATATTATATTAAAAATGGAATAAGATAATTTTTATTTTATAATAAATGACTGCAGAAATATCTAATTGACAACGCAAACATAATTGAAACATGTATTCTGCTCTCAATTACAAAGAACTTGGTATGCAAGAATCCCAGGCAGCATACTGCAAACGTGGGGTGGATTGTATGGAAGCTAGACGTTGGTCTAGTTGTCTGTCACTTTGGAGAAGCTTGATTCCAGTCCTTTCCTGTATCTGAAGTTGAATGGCTTTAATTTACTCTGGTAGATATTGCAAAAAGTAAATATTGCTTTTGCTGAAGCCCTGGAAGTGGTTTCCTGAAAACACTGATGGTTCCCGTTTCCATTGGCAACCTGGGAGTGGTTGTGCTGAGTCTGGGATCTGTGTCCTTGGGCATCCTCTGGATCAGGGATGACAGTACTGCAGGTGTCCTCCAGATACTTCCTTCAGCAAATCTACATCCTGACTTTTCCTGAACTGTTTCTCCCCATCTGTTTTTGATGCCCGCGTGTAAATTTAGTCATTCCAATTGCAATGCCAGCGGTTTGTTCCTGGGGCTGTGTTGAGAAGGTTTAAGTGCCGTCTGTAGTGATTCAAAAGGACCATGGGGAAAGGAATCTGCTTACTTAAAAATAAATGTGGCAATTAAATATTTGTTATGCCGACCTTACAAACTAGTGGATTTGATGTTTAAATAAAACATGCATAAAGCAATAAACCCGCTCTGTGTGTAGGGGAAAGATTTATCTATAGAGCTGCCCTCACTGTAAGAAAAACAAATTTCTTGAAAATCAATGATATCTGAGACTTTTTTTTTTCTATTGCTGTCTTTGAAGGGGAGACTTTGAGAAGGGTCTGCTCCCCAAAGAAAGCAAAAGAAAGGGAAGGTTTACACAGAGGCAAGCGAAGTGATGCTTCAGGGGTGCAGCTGAAGGGGGCTGCCAGGGTGGCACAGGCTCCTCAGCCTACATGGACACACAGCACCCGGTTTAATTACAGGGATTTCTATAATCATCTCTCAGTGGTGATGGGATTATAGCCTGCAAGTGAACCTGTGAGCTAGTATAATGTGGTGGTGTGCGTTTTTCACCCTGAGTTCTAATAGGCTCAGAGCAGGGGATGAGTGAGCGGGATGGGTCCCCTCAGCAGGCGGGTGCTGGGGAGGGCTGGGCTGGGCAGGGTGGTGCTCCCTTGTTGGCTGCTCATAACGGAGGTCCCTGGGGAGCCAGGCAGCCTCCTGCCCGTCCCAGTGAGGACAGTCAGGGATGTGCAGAGCAAGTTCTCCGTCTGAGTTGCTTTAACGGGGAGAGAGAAGCTGGGCCAGTTCCCAGTACAGCGCTGTAAGGACCAGTTTTCCTCCAGGGCTGCCTGTGAATGGGGCCCTGCCAGCTGCTTTCGGTTTTCTCTTCTGCTGCTCTTCACTGAATCAAGCTGGTGAGACAGAATCATCTGTGCAGAGCTCAACGCTTCCTTTGGCTTTTCTTTCACAGGCACGTAAGTGATTCATTTAAGCAAATTAGCCCTCCGGTAGAGCAAATGCTTTCTGCAAAAGTTCAAGATCTTTTGGCGTAGGAGAGCGCTGCATCATCTCGCAGCCGAGCATCAATAACAAGCAGGAGTGGTTCAGCCAGGTATATCGGGGACAAAGGATTTAGCATAAGCAGAATTTTTCTGGCTGTTGCATTCTCTGCTAGAATATAGAAATTACTTGTTGACAGAGCAGCTCTTCACTGGAGCTACTGGGATGGAGGGGTGGGGAAGTTCCGTGTCTGATGCTATTCTCTATGCTTTAAAACTTTTGGGGTTGCTTGTGGCTTTGGTGGTAGAAAGTTGGCAATGTTGATTCGTTTCATTTAAATGCTGAGAAGTGAGTGAAGAGAAGCCTACGCTTTGCCCAAGAAGACTTTTCACTTTGGTTTCTCGGGAGTGTTATGAAAGCAGAAATTAGAGTTGCATGATAAATGGCTGGAACTAAGTCTTTGCTTTTATTCTTACAGATCCTTCCAAGTGCGTAGATAACCCTGTACTTAATAAAATAAAGCCTGAAGCTTTAGGCATGCTCTAGAGCAACTTAAATTACTGACAAAGATTCATTAAGGTAACACAGAAAGAGTTGTTATGGCACTTTAGCTGTCCCCATCGATGGCTGGACCATTCTCCTCCACCTATTCTGTACGTGCACTGATGGTTACTTGAGCTTGCTGAACCCCATCTGGCCAAGAGCCTTGAGCCAATACCTCCAAGACATTTGGGTACTTGCTTCACCCTTACATTTGGGTGCTCCCATGAGTTTTGCAAGGCTGGGTGGTTTCTAAGTGGTGGCAGTGACATTTAGGATGGACAGCAGCACGTATCCAGGTGTGTAGATTGGGGGGGGGAGTTGTGTGATCTTAGTAAATGTCACGCTGCAGTTACTTGTGGTTTTTCACAAGATGGTTTAAATGCTTTGTTGCTGGACTTTTTCTTCTGGATAAAGCTCAAAGCCTTGGAGTGCTTTTAAGCCACCCTGCACTAGTCTTTCTGGAGGGCCAGAGTAGTTGCACGAGATGCCTGAAATCCTGTGGTGCGGAGGGTACATGCAAAAGAGCAGATAATTCTTCTCCTGAGTAGGTGGTAAGTCTCAAAGCAGAGAAGACCACAGGCTGTGAAGTATGGAAGTGTGTTGCTAGTAAGGAATGGGGTTTTATTCTCCTTAGATTTGGCTGAGGAAACAGCACAGGAAGAAAAGAGCATCACTATCTAGTTACTTATGTGCTACAGATATTCCTGGAGCCAAGGAGTCCGAGGGGGTAGAGTAAGAAAAACATAACGTATAGTAAGTGGAGATGGTGAAACATCAATGCATTATTAGGTATGTACCTGAGGGAATTGGCATCCTACCCCATAGAGGTGCACTGGGGTTTTATTCTGAAGCTTTCTGCTTTCATGGAAAACAGTAGCTCTGAATTAAGCATGTGCAATGAGCATGTTTAAGGTTTGTTGTTTTCAGCATTTTTTCCCCTAATTGAAAGAAGAAACTTGCCCTGATTTCAGAATAAAAGGCATCCCCAATGAGCACCAGTGAAAGGGCTGATGTGACTATTATGATGATAATTTATTTTCTTAGGCATGTTGTAATTTCAGCATTTCTATAATGATTATAAGCAGATGCAGGAACGAATGGGGGACTGCTTCAGTGTGCACTACATTAGCAAACACCAGTGTACTTAATAATTTGTGTCAGGCTCTTGCAAATAAATACATTTTCCTTTAAAAGCAGAAATAAATAAACAAACCCACACTGGATTCTCGCTTTTACGAGACCAAAGCTTCTACATTAAGAATTTTCTTTATCACGTTGCTGAAACTTGGCCCCATCGCCGAACTTTCCTAGCACAATTAAGCACAACTTTATCACTCTAGTGTGAATTCTCTAGATAATATTTTTTATGCCTGTCACTTTTCTTGCTTTAAGCAGAGAAACCAAGTTGATTTTGATGCTAGACTGAGCTGCGGGGTAATTGTCTCTGTTTCTGGTTTGCATTAAAGAACAAAAATACTGAGAGCTACTAGTAGCTCTGTGCTGTTATTTATGGAGGAATAATTTGAACTGCCTTTGAAAACCTTGATAAAAATAAAACAGTTGTGGCCCCCTTGCAAAAGAGAGTCTGGCTTTATTGAAAGAAAAAGCTGAATCGTTAGAAAATCTTCCCCGCGTATGCTACGGGAAGCTCTTGGATGGTCCTTGGGTGTCTTGCCAGGGCTCCAGTCACGCTGTTCCCACTGCTGTCCTCCTCTTTTATAGGCACAGTGATTGAAAAGGAGAGAGACTCCATCCTGCTTTACACCCAGAAGTAGGCTGGAAAAATCATTTAACGAAAGGTTTCTGTAAAGATGGCATAAAGCAATCCCTGGTATTCTTAAACCACTAAGGCACATTAACAGAAAACAGTATTTTCTTTATCTTTTAAATGCTTTATTACGCATAATTTAAATCCCTTTATTGCTGAGAGTGACAGATACCATTTCAGATTTTTTCTCTGCTTTAGTTGAGTTTTGGTAATGTCATTTCTGATTAAACTTATATGGTATAGAATATTGAACTATGAAATAGTTAAATTTTTTATGAGCTCAATGAAAATCCTATTGCTTTTGGGTTTCAAATATCACTAGGCTCACTGAACAGGTCCGACCTAATTAAAGGAAAGCACTGATGCAAGATCTGCCCCTTTTTTTTTTTTTTACTGCATTCTTTCCATCTTAGGAATGTACATCCATTTTAAAGCAAATTAAAGCAAAGTGTACTTCCAGCTACCCAGGCTCTGTTAGGCAGAGTATAGTGATGACAGGGATCTTTGATTTCTTTAAGCTGTTAATTCCTTAGCTGCAGTTTTCCATATTAACTTCAGCAACATCCTACATTTGGCTTTGAACCAATGAATCAGAAGATTTTTTTGAATGTTCAGCTCAATGCTGGTTAGTTAATAGTTCCAGTGGTGCAGTGGACGGGTTTACTGTACGGTGGGAGGCAAGCTATAAATCACAGGTAAGACCTGCCTCTATTTATTGCACAAAAAGCCTTTGTTAGAGGTCTGTTTTACTACAATTAAAAGGTAGATATTCTCAAGGAACCTATAAAGTAGTTTAGCTTGTAAAGCAAAGGGCTGCACCAGTATCAGCCTGGTTTCTGAGTGTGGAAAACCAGTAATTTTTTTTTTTTTTTTAATGTACGAGGAAAGCATCACAAAGACAACAACAACAAAAAAATAAAGTCTATCTTCTGGCAAGATATAAAACACAAGGGTGTAGATTTTAGAGGAGATGGGGGAATTTACAGAAGCTGACTATCCCAGGCAGTTGGCAAATGGACTAAAGAAGACACATTTAAAACTTGCCAGAAGGAAACCCTATATCAGGGGATAGAAATTCAAGTGCTCTGCAAAGGAAATGTAAATAAGGCACTAGACGTCTAAGAGGACTGTGGTCAAATGAAACGCAGAGAAGCAGCTTCCTGCTGAGGAGAGAGGATGCTTTGTCCGTGGAAAAAATATCAAGTATAAGACCACGGGGAGGAATTTAGGAACAGCTGTCACATGCACTGGTAAGTTACTCTAGAAATGATTATGAAACTTGAAGAGTTTATAGTGAGATGTTGAAGAGGTAATTGCCTTTAGCAACTTAAGGAAGCCTAAATGTGTTTAAAAAAATTATGCATGAGGTAAAAAAATATAATAAGCAGACCCCATAGTTCTGTAGTGGGTGGTAACACCCACCCTGGAGGTGCACTAGGATTTGGCTGGTGGAAAGGCAGGATCTTTGCTATTTTCTGTGCAGGCGTTTGCTTGGTAGGTGTCAGTAAGTGAGAAGAAGTTACGTGCACAAAGTACACAATCAAAGCATGGCAACTTATCCTGATTGAGTGTGAGGGAAGTGGAGAGTCCTTCCAGTAGACAAGGGCCATTTTGCACGTGGGTGATGACTATGCAGATACGGGTGAAGGTGCTGAGACCTTGTGCTTTAGTCCCTTAGCTGAAGAATCAGCCCGAGTAACGTGTCTAAGAGTGGCAGGCAGTTAGTAAAATGTGTTTAGCTGCTGAATGTAAGATACTAAGCAAGGTTACTAATTAGCCATAGTAATGAGAAAACTATTGCCTTTCAGCTCTTCTAGAAATGAAGATGTGTTGAAGTGTTTGGTTGCTAGCTCTGGCTGTGTTTATTGACCAAGAGAGCTGCAATGCCCAGGAGATTCTGGACAGGCGCCTTCTTTGCTCTGTTCCCTGTAGGGAAACCTGCTGTGGTGTTGTTTATAAGCTTTGTCAAAAGGAGACACCTGGTCTGCCAAACTCACCAGAAAAGCTCAACACAAACACCACGTATTATAGCCAAAATCATACTGGCAAGTGGAGAAGCAAATTGCTATTAAAATGTACGAAGCTGTAGGAGATACTACTCAACAAAAACATGTGAGTGGATGTGTCACATTGCATTTCTGATAACGAAATTACTTTGGTTCTCTGCAGTTTTTATCTTTATGGATTATTGTGTGAAAGGTGTGATGAAAGTAAAGTACTGACTTCTGGAGTAGTGTTCAGTTCTGGGCTCCCCAGTTCAGGAGGAACAGGGAAATACTAGAGAGAGTCCAGTGGAGAGCTACAAAGATAATGAAGGGACTGGAACATCTCTGCTGAGGAAAGGCTGAGAGCCCTGGGGCTGTTTAGCCTGGAGAAGAGAAGCCTGAG
>JANHGN010016523.1:0-39289 GCA_024605025.1 Megaceryle maxima
AATATACTATCCAATACATGTATTTTCATTTAAAAAAATGTATAACATTCATAAAAAAAACAAACCGGTTCAGAAAAAGTTATACTTTACTAAGTAAAAATGACACTTAAAATGTAACATCATCCACAAAGTCGTGTACTTGAGGACAAGAAAGGGAAACTGTAAGAACATTTGGACATAAAGAGAGATAAACATGACCAAGGAAGGGAAGGATGTGAGTATAACAGCAGACCACCAGATTCTGAGCTGTGTATGCAAGACAGTCACCACACAGAAAAATGCAACTCAGGATGGATTAGGGAAGCTGTTTCTGTGTGAGATAAGGAAGCAGCAGTATCACCAGATAGGGTTCCCACAACACCTCTGGAATGCTGCATAGAAATCCAAGTCCTTGCGTTCAGCACATATAAACTCAGATTTTAATGTATACACAGGAAACTTATTAGGATAACTATAAATAACTTTTCTAGAAGAATTCCGTTTATTCTGACTAACACAAAAAACACTTAGAAGAGATCCTAACACTGTATGTGAGAACAGCTGTAGAAAGATAAGGCCCAAACCAGAAGATAATCTTGGCAAAAGAACAAAATCACACATCAAGATATTTAGAGCAGGCATATACATAGCAAGCAAAAGCCTTAGATTTTAACAGTAAACATGGTTTATTAAAACTAGTGTGTTTTCATGCTTGTAAAAATAGGGCACTTAGCTTTATGACTTAGAATATTCCATCCAGTTACAAGAGTAACTGAGCTCAGTTTATGCCAATAAAAGATCGAATATCTAGATCAGCATCAAATAAATTATCAATGGAAATAAGAATTTTAATTAAATGTTTTTTAAGCTAAACAAATTGCTATTTCAGTAGATGTTGTTAAAGGATAGAGTATCACTGTAGATAGTACATTTTCCTAAAAAATGTACATAATTGATCTGAAGTTAGTACTTTTCAGAGGAGATCATTAGCTCATAGTGATTACGTCACATGCACTGCACAAAGACCCAAGTATAAATTGTTCCCTAGAGGAAAAAAAATAATTAAAAAAAAAAAAATTCACACCACACTATTCATTGGTTTATCTAGTCTTTCTCTGTCAAAATACATATAAAGCAGAAGTGAGATACTTTAAACAAGGTTACAAATGTTGTATATATGTATTATACAGAAAATACGGAAAAAAAAAGTAGTGATTTTGAAAGGACTTAAGATATGGCAAATACAGAATTATTAATTTGTCACACTTCAGCTACAAAAATCAAAGATGTGACAATGGTTCTTCAGATGCAGAGTTAATTTAATCCGAAGGATAATATTGATAAATAAGGTTTTAGTATCAGAGAAACAAAATATCCTTTAAAATGATTGTAAATGCTATCATTTCAAAATATACCTCACATACAAGCGTAAACCTGACATACAAATTAATTCCTAATCAGGAAGCTTTATAACTGACAGAATCAAGTGACGTTCTCTGTAGAATGCATTCGTGGAAGCCTGAACCTGAAAGAAGCCGTCTTCAGAAGTCTCACTTTAACAGTGCCTACAGCAAAAGGAGATAGACATATTCAATTTCCTTTCCACATATTCAACTTGCAGTACCTAAAAGAAGGGATATCCCCTGTGATCCTTCATTATCCTTAGGGTGGAGTTAACAGGAGCTGGTTTAAACAGAATGATGGAGTTTCCCACCCAGTCATTAATCAAGGATCATTCAGTGAACCCTCTGCATTAGAGTCCATAACAATATCAAATCACTTGCTTTCATTTTATATGTAACATTTTAAAAAATCTCCTTTCCTCTTATTTCTTCCATACTGTTACCCTTCGAAAGCACACAAACTAAGCCATGTGTTTACAATTCTTCTCCATCTTTCCTTTTTTCCTACAGCAACTCTTTGTTCTTTTTTTCCCCCACAACACAGCTTTTAGACTTTATGTATAGCTCTGCTGTGACTCTCCACTATGTGAAACATTAACTCTTTCTTCAGAACTTGGCTTAAGAACACATTTCCAAATTTTAAGAACAATATGCTGACAGAAAGACTACCCAGAAAAAAGTAATTAAAATGAAGAATTTTGAATGACTACTAGGAAATTCTGAAGGTTTGAGGGGAGAAGAAAAGGCAGTGTAGGCCAAATTCTGATTTAGAGCTCATCACATTAATTTCTCAGAACATGCATTTGTAACAATGAGGAATAAACACTTTGAAAGTGAACAGTCTTCTCTTTTAACCTTACAGAGTTCCACTAAAGCAAACCAGTCTTGTATTGTAGTAATGGGAGAAGGACTGACTGTACTCCATAACAGTTAAGGGTCAAGTACCCAATAGAAAAAAAGTATAACCTTTTTTTAAACATGTGCCTACACACAGCCCATTCCAAAATGTACTTTTTTTTCTGAAGTGCCAAACTTAAACCAAAATGAAATAAAAAAATATTAACAAAGGAAACTTACCAAGAACACCAAGCATTTATTTGAAGGGCAAGCAAGGCTAAGAGAACAGTAGACACAAAAATGAAATTTTGTAACTCAATCCAAAGCTTCTCAATGACTTGATGTGTGATGTTGGGCTGTCATTTAATTTGCAAATGTATGTACGGAATAGAACTACTGATAGTTCTTTGAACTTCACAAACTAACTTAAAGTCCTTGGAAAAATGTAATGCGTTCTGGAATACAGCTGAGGATTACAATAATTATTCATGCTACAGATTAAACTCTTTGTGCAGATGATATAGTCATTAGAGTCTGGATTTTGATATATTACAGCTCATTACAAATGGAAGAATGCAAAAGTAAATAAATAAACCAATGACAATGATGAAGTATTACACATTCTTCACATGAAATATAGACTAGATATAAATACAGATTAAAACATTTAGGAAAATGTTGAAGACCAATATTCAGATAAACATTCTGCACTGCATACTATATGGTAATAATTCCCATTCCCACTATTCCCATACAGAAGTAGATAAAGTACACTTACCCATTTTTGATTATCTCACTTCATATATTACCCAGATTAAAAAAAAAAATAAAACAAAACAACAAAACCTTATATTCACAGGGAAAGAAAAAAAAAAAAAAAGTGATGCCTCGATATAAAGTTCTATAGTAACAATAAAATTATTGATTTATTTTGTAAGAAAGATCCTTTTATAAGACATTTTCTTAAGAAATACACACCATAAAAGATAACCAACAGCTTTCAGAGAAAGAAGATACTTGACATGTTGGTTTAATAGTCATCAATTAGACTATTATTTCAATAGATACATAGAAAATAGCCTTTTCAATTCATAACAATGTAACAAACTGCAGCCAGCTTTTGCACAGAGACATGGGTTACTTGGACTTGTATTATCAAAATGCTGCAGCTCTATATAAAAAAATACTGTAACAGTACATCAAACAAGAGATCCTATATTTGTCATTTAGTGTAGAAAGTATACAGCATATAGAATTTTATTCGTGAAGCACAGATACTGTGCAAGCTGCTCAGGATACTATGCAAAGTAGTAAAATATTCTAAAGCAGAACACAGGAAAAGAAAAAATATTTATGTGATGTTACAGGTCAGATTTTGCCTCACAAATCCAAAGAAGTTAAGGCTCTTTCTTCAATTTAAAGTAAGTTACATGTATAGATTTACAAATGTATTGTATACTACTTTAACAGCAACTTTCTCTCTCTTTTCTATAAAATACCCACTCCATTCCACATTCTTGACCTGTTCACTGACCCATCTTAATGTTCTCATTTTACTTTCTACACTTCCCACTCCAATCCAAGGTCAAAACTAGAAGCCTACATACAGCAAGCAGAAGGGCTCCTTTGAAGATAAGTGAGTTAGAGGGCACAACCTCAGTTTGTAAACTAGTTTCAGAGGTCTATAGCAAGTAATATCATCTGTAAGCAGAGCTGGAGAAGCTTTATGGGGTGTGACTTCATCTTGATTAGGCAACCACCTTCTTCCTTCATAGAGCTATTAGTGTCTCTCTGTCCTAATAGCCAGCCCTTTAAAATAGACCTCAATGGTTTGATTTGACTACAGAAGTAAGAAAGCTTTTCCATGTTTAATTCAAAGGTATTAAAGGTACCTTTTAAGTTAAAATTTAGAGGTACTAAAGACTCTACATAGTATCTAATCATGGATGTGAGTAAAGAGAAAAGAACTTTTCCAAGGCAATCATACTACATTAAACTTACTCGCAGTTCAACTTCCTCACCATTCATATCAACTGTTACAACTGCATTAAAACAAAAGTTAATTTTAAAAAATGCACATTAAACACTGCATTTTTTCCACAAATTATTATCTCCACAAATTTATGGTCTATTATACTTGATAAAAAAAATCACCATCTAAATAAGCTTAAAGTGTAATAAAGTCAATAATATGTTTTAGAAGATGAAATTATCAAACTCTCTCACTCATGCATTTAGCCATGCATTACAATCTTCTAATGGAAAGCAAAATCTCACCCATCCTTAGTTTGATCTGCCACTCCAGCCAACAGCTGCACTGTTTTAGGATTGTAACGTGGATCTGTATAAAGTCCTAGGTATTTTTGCACAAAATCTTCCGGGGTCATGTAATGCTCACCATCTTTCTCAACACTGGCATACTGGAGTCAAAATAAAAACCAAAACCACACAAACAAAAATTAATCCATTTAGATGATAATTATCAGCAATTACCAAACTAGTCTCTTTACTGATTATAATTTTAAATGGTGCACAACTACCTGTGCATAACTGTTCTGAAATTGAAGGGCTTGATTAAACTAATAGTGTTACTATACTAGTTGCATACCAAAAACAATCACGTTATACCTATACATGTGCTCACATAATGACCAGTACCTCCCAATAAAAAGATAATAATGTAATTTCAGAAACTGACAGCTAATTGTATAAATGTGTGAAAATTACAGCCTGGAACAGGGAAAAGTAGCTCACAAAAGATTTCTAGTTCCCTAAACTACTGTGACCCAATCCAGTTTCATGATGAGTTGGTTTCTCAGCATTTTTGCTCACAAAACCTGTAGGCAAGCTTATTTAATAGTTTTTCTTCTCTTCTGTTCACTCTCTGCTGTAAAGTCTGCTGTACACACAGTGATTTAGATGCAGATCTTCAAACATATACATAAAACAGTGTTTGCTCTGAGAAAGTGAAGTTACATAACTACACAGCTGTTATTGCAAATCAAAATTCTAATGGAAAAAAAATCTGATTTTTTATTTATTTGTAAAAATGTAATTCACCTTTTTAAGTTCTTGTCATTAAAAGATGACTACATAAGCATTCTCTACAGAAAAAGATATGGCAGACCTATAGTGCAACCCAAGACCTATAGTGCAACATCTATACTACTGAATTATAACTTCAATTAATGGCCTCATCTTTAATTTGTAACTTTTCCATTATATACTCCAGTATCCTGATTCTGTTGACACAGCTTTATAGTAACATGGGCCCTTAGTCTGCCAGGGACCCACAGGAATTAGTTAACAATAGGACCTACAAACAATACCTGTTAAGATTTAACACTTCATTAAAGAGGATCAATCACATCTCATGCTTTTTTCTGCTGTATGGAACCCAACCAATTCAGTCAAAACACTATTTCAATGTAAAGAATCTTGCATCAGCATCAGTGCCTGCTTTAAGCATCTCCTCTAGCTCTTTCTCAATTCTTGCCCCTCTATCACCTCATCACCTCTCACTCTTCCACCCTATAGCTGTGATGACAGCTGTTTGCAATATTACATTGTAAACTAGATTATTGAACTAATGCATGACTAAAAAAATACATTATGAAAGCACAATTCTGCTGCAAGACATGCAATCCAAATAAAGTATTATGCATAAAGTACCACCAAGCAACTAGACTATTGAGCTTATCTTCAAGAATAATGGAATTCAACCGTATGACAGTAGAGTGCATATCAAAGACTGTCAAAATCTAAACATCTTTTTTTCTGCAGAAACCAGTTTATCTGAGCTTATTAAAATAATGAATTCTTTTACAGTAAAAACTGTGTGTAGGAAGTTTTGTTAAAAAATTTTTGAGACAAAAATATTTAACTGACAGATACATTGAGCTCCATATGAGAAGGTCATGGTATTTTGAAGGAACTTGGCAGTGAATCAATAAATTAAGGCCTGACAAAGTAGCTAGGCTATTCCCTTTCAGCATGTATTTACATTTGTCCTCAAGTTATCTTTTCACCGTACAGCTTAAGTCGAGTCGTTTAGCACAAAATAGGCAATTGTCAATTATATCTGAATTTGCATATAAAAGAAAACATAACAATTCAATGTGTATTCTCTTGTCTTGAAGTGTATTTATAGCACAAAAATTGTTACCATACATTTCTCAGGTAAATACTTGATGACTTTGCATGAGACTTTTTTTTTAAACCCCATCACATAACATGAACACACAGAAAAACCCTACTTGAGTTGTACAATATAGTGCTAGGTATCACTTTCATAAACAATACTTTCTTTGAAAAACTGGTTTGTTTTCAACTTAAAGGGTTTTTCCATCCCAACAATTTTACCTGGGCAGAGGAGAAATAAGTTCCAAAACAGAAGAGACCTATGGATACTCTTTAAGATTTATTTTTTTGATTAAGCTAAGCTATAAGCCACAGATTCAGGACATTTCTGGAGGAGGGAGAAGGGGGTGTGTATAGTTTCCTGTATTAACATTGGAAGTTTGTTTCTTTCTCCACCTCACTGGAAAAGGCTCCACTTGCCTTCAGCAGGCAGGAAATAATTCCACTATATTCCCCAAGGGCTGTCTGTGTCTTGTCAAGAAAAAGGAATGAAAGCTCACTAAGAAATCTAGTAATTGTTGCTCTACATAACTCTCATCCCTCAGTGAATTTCTATTTTGTTCTTTTACAGTCATTACTAAAGTCAGTGGTTAGCAAATACCTGAGAGGTAACTTAGATGATGGTGCACAAACATGAAATTTCCATGCCTGCATTTCATAGTTACAGGATTACATAGCCTTAATAGCACAACTTTTTAATACAAGATTTTTAACAGTTTAAAATAATAAGAAGTAATACAGAGCAAGCTTCAGAAATTCAGATATGTATCAAACATCCAATAAGATACAACTTAAACTGGACGGGCAGAGGGCACATATCACATGAGTGGGTAAGCATGAACAGAAGGAAATTTAAGCACACTGTCTATGAAGAAGGTGGATGACGAAGAGGCCTAGAGTTCACATCTTCCCTGCCACTATTTCCAAGAGGAGCCAAATTTAGGAAGGCATGCACGACCTTTAGCTGAAGCTCACGGAACAGGCCAGCACTCTCAGTAAAGTGCACAACACATCTGACCCCTGATGTGGGCAACACCAGCAATATTTCATAACAGGACTCTCTACAACTTAAGTCTTGGAAAGAGTAGGTTCCCCCCTTTTTTTTAAGTTTGCAACTAAGTTTGCTTGCTACCTATCAAACAAAAAGCATATTTTCCATTATAATCAAATATAACCCAAAATAAACTCTTTCTGAACCAGAGGTGTTGGTGCTGTTTCTCTTTTTCTTTTTTACTGCAAATCTCAGATACTCGAGAAGACAAGATACTCAAGAGAACGTTTAAAGATTACAAAATTGACATAGAGAAGAACCAAAAGCTGTTTTAAAACCAGACTATCTACTTTTATGTCAATAAAACATGAATTGTCAGAGAGAGAATTTCAAGATCTGTTTGTACAATGTTCTTTCTCTCCGCTTTTTCCTGTCTGACCAAATTCAAGGACTTCAACCAATTATTTTTTTCCAGAAGAAAGCATGTCTACTAACTGGGAGTCAGGGATCATACTTCCGCATTTCTAAGTTGAATACAGTATTCTGACACCACATTTCACTTTTTTGCAATCAAACATGCAAAAGTATCTGTTGGAAAAGAGCTGTGTGATGTTCTAGAATCACATATACTGTATTAATATATATTTTTAAAAACATATTTTCATCTTGCATATTTTATTAACATACTCTATTGTATTCTTTATCTACAAAAACTAAGTGTCATGTCAACAATAAATGAACCTGTGATGGAAGAGTTTTTTACTAGAAAGTAGATGCTAGGCTTTCATGGTTTGATTCCAAGTTGTAACACTCCAGCAACGCTACCAGTGTAATCCAGTATGCAAAAGCAAAAATGCATCAAAATTATGATTGGGATGTAACGTCTTTGCCTTAGGCAAGAAGGTGTCTCTGTCTATTTATCATGTATGGAAACTGTCAGATAATACAGTAGGACCAAAAGATACACAACAAAAATTAAATAATAGGTTTTATTATTTACAGTATTAGCTTTAATACTTCATTTCATATGCTTTCCTTTTTCACAGAGGAAAGCTTCTTGAATGGGCTGTGTAATATTCAACATAAAGGGGAAAGAAAAAAAGGTAGTTTAGTGGGTTTGGAAGTATCAGTGGCCCAACTATGGACATAAAACAGCTGTTCTTATTCCAACTGCCTGATTCAAACCTTATTATCAAAGTCCCAGAACTGACAGCATTTTCCTTTCAGATCACACTTCACTGTAACTAAGGGGAGTGGAGAAAGCTTTATGCTGTTATTTATATATGTTAATTCTAAAGCCCTGTAGAAGATAGTATTATGAAATACATCAATCTTAAGGAATCAACTTTAAGTTCTAAAAACATTGCCAGTTGGTCATCTATTTGTAAGAGGACCATGGAAAAATATTTTTTTTAGACTCCTGCAAAAGTGTATTTAAAAAAGAACAGTACTTGGTTGCAGACATTTGCCTTATAGACAATTAGAAAATACTTCAGAAAATTATTTAAGATTATAATTTGGAAGTGGTTAATGATTATTTGTGTCAGGAGCAATTTCTACACTATACCCAATGGGCCTTTCAACATAATGTGCCTGGAAAGGGAACTTTTTTCCTACAAGCACAACATATGTATGATGCTGTGACAAACTACTGAAAGGACAAAAAGTGTATGTTTGTCACTCAAACAACATTAGACAGATCTTTTTACCTGTAAAAAAATGTTTCGTAGTTCAGCAGGATCCGCTCTTTTGGTTGACTGCACCTGTAAACACAAGCAAGTTAATGCTTCGCTAGCCAAGCTACTGACAGAGTGTAGATAAGCCCCGCCGAGTACGCTGATAAGGGCAGCAATAGCAGGTCTGTTATCTGACCGACGGTGAGAACCGCAAACATGACCCCGTCGTGCGTATTGCGGGGCTCTACCGGACGCCGCTGCCGATGACAGCTGTCAGACTCGGGGCTGCCCGAAGAGGCGCGGCGCCCCGGCCCCTCACGGGGCGCCCGTTATCGCCCGGCGGGCCCTGCCGTTACCGGCCGCGCGCGCCGGGTAACGGCCCTAGGCCCGCGCCCGCCAGTCCGGGCCCTGCCCTGCCCAGCCCACCCCACCCGCGCCCCCGCCGCTTCACCTCGTGAGGCGGCAGCAGGGCAGGCTGCGCTACCCCTTCCCCAGGGACTCCCCGCCATCACCGCCCCAGCCAGAGGCTGCCCCTGGCCCCCCCGCGGGGCTCCCGCAGCAGCAGCGGCTGCTTCTTCCCGCCGCCCGCCTCCTCCCCCGACCGTCCGCACGGGCAGGCGGCGGGTCCACCCGTCTCCTCCTACGACAAGCGACGGAGGGGTAGAGTCACCTTGACCGCCATGCTGCGCCCAGCGAGAAGGAGGAGGAGCCGCCGCCGCTACCCACCCGCCGCGCCGCCGCAACAAGCCACCGCCTCAGCGCAGCGCAGTAGTAACGAGCACCCTGCCCTGCCCTGCCCCGCCCGGCGTGGACCGCTCCCCTCCCCTCGGCTGGCTCCCCTCAGCGGCCGCAGCGGCCGCCGCAGGTCTCCCGGGACTAGGGGAGTGGAGCAGAGCTCACCGGTACCAACCATAGCCATACCTCCTGTCCCGCCTGCTCTCGGCCGGGCCCCGCGGCGGTCACCTAGGGCAGAAGCGATACTGCTCGCCCTGCGCCAGCTGCCACACGGTCCCACGGCGGGCGATGTTGGTTCACCTCAGTAGCGCGGTTCGGACGGCGTGTCACCCACCCCATCAGCGCCACCTCCGTAGCGGAAAACGGCACTTTAAAATGCTGCTGAAACTCATTGTTGCCGTCCCCTTGAGGGCCAGCAAAGCTCTACCTGTTGATAACAAGTGCTGAACCTCTTTACAGACCGATACTATGGCAGCGTGGCTGCGAAGTGGTGGCGGCCCCGGATTTTGAACAAGGAAACAGGCACATAGTCATTAACTGTCGCTTCTGACAGGGTCTCATAATCCTTCAGCAATAGAGCATGCTGACTTGCTTTACACCTCAAAATGAAAAATACGCAGGCCAGAGCCTCAAGAAAGGAGTAAATTATACTTTGGACAGTTCCATCATAGCAGGTGCTTTTAAAACCACGCTTAAATACTAAATGCATGTTTTGTCTTGCTGTACTATTTCAAGGACCCAACAAGTTCTCTCTTCTTACATCATTAGAAAACAGAAGTACAGTTTTCCGTTGTACCTCAGATAATATAGTAAGATATAAAGCTACAATATAGTAGTTAGGAGTTTCTAATGGTAGTCACAAAACAATGACTCACATCTCTTAAAACAACTATTTTTCTCTACAAATAAACTTTTTTTTTTGTCTACAAATCAACAAAAACTTCCTGAAGGTAATTTGGAGTTCTCATACTACATATGTGCCTATGTGCCAGCAGAAAAAAAGTTGCTTAGAAACCTGCCTATTTGGTGTCCACTAGACTGTCTTGTTCAGCAAGCCTGTTGCAGTGTGCCTCGGAAAGCAGGCCCTTAAAAAAAAAATGGCACAAGCTTCCACATTCCTTCCAGCAGCAGCTGTAACATGTGGTTCAACATATGATTTACTTTATGAACGACAAAGCTCTACTTTTTCCCTCAGGTGAAATGTAACAGTGTCATTAAACCGTGAGGTCTCTATGCAAACAAAGAATGAAGGACCTTGCTCTCTGCCCGCTCCAAAGCGAGAGGGGCTGACAGCTGACGTTGTATTTTAGGCCTCTTCAGAAAGGCTGAGCACTCGATTTAGCCTACGGCTAGGGGCCGGGTAAAACTGCCCGCGGCCCGAGAGGAAAGCACTGCCGCACTTGAAGCGGAAGCGGCAGGGTACCCGCGGGCGCGGCACCGGCCCGGCCCAGCCCGGCCCGCTGCGCACCCACTCCCCTCACCGACCGCGCGGGCGCGCGCTGCCAGAGCAGGTGCGACGCGGCGGTAGCAGACACTGCGCCTGCGCGTGGCAGCCGAGGCAGCAGCTCCCTGGGGGTGGGGCTATGCAAACGAAAAGACCCGCGGAGTCGCCTCTTAAAGGCGCCCGCCGAGCAGCGCTGGGCACGAGCGTGGGTTGCGCTTCTCGCACCGGGCAGCTATTGGCTCCTCCCTGCGTTTCGGCGGGCGGAAGCGGAAGTGCATTTGTGTGCGCTCACTTCCGTTGAGTGAGCGCGCGGGTTGATTCGTTCTGCCCGGGTGACTCGGCCACTATTGCGCTTCGGAAATGGCGGGTAAGTTCCTGGGCCTGCTCTGTCTGCGCCTCTCGCCTGTCCTCTGAGAGCTGATAGGGCCTGCTGAGACCGCGGAGGTGGGCGGCAGCTTGGCCGCTCGGGGGAGCCGTTTTGGGTGCTGCCGGCATCTCTCCGTGGGAGGCTGTAGTGTCCTAGGGGTGGTCGGCTGTGTTCACCTCCGCCGGCTTGATATGGGCGCTGGCGGGGCCTTGGTGCCGCCCGCGTGTGGGAGCGCCGTGGCCGGGACGTGAGGTGAAGAGGCGGACCGGGAGCTTGGGGCGGCCGTGGCGGGACCAGTGGGGGTGGGTGCCGGTGAGGGCTTATCACGGTGAGCTCGGGTGACTGGAGAGGCAGGTGTCTGGGTGGGAAGTGCGGCTAATTTCTCCCGGCTCTTTCCGTGGGCCTGTTGTTGCTGGGCGGGTAGGCGTGTGGGCATCGTTGGTCTCATGGTACCTGCGCTTAGTAAGGGTAAGCCGGAGTGTTACCCCTCATGTCGACTAGTTTAGTGGGGGTGCAGAGGGAACCAAAACCATGAACTTGTTTTTATTCGAAGTTTGTTATCTGATAAGATTTATAGAATGAAGGGGGGAGTCTGGATTTGTAAAGCACTTGAAAAACACTTATGATAAGTGAAATGTGTTCTATACTGGATTGTGCTTTGAAAAACAGACTAGATGCAGTTTGTTATTCCTTCCACATTCGCTCTGGAAGTAATTAGATAACTGCTGGTGGTATATATGCCACTGTAGTTCATGAACACTTGTTTATGAAAATGACTTAATGCAAACACTTGAAATGCCTTGAAACTTTTCACTTAATATATTCTTTAAAAGAAACATCTGTTAGACTGAATTCCTAATGTCTAACTAAACCTTCAAATGTTTTATTGGTAATAACTTAAAATATTTTAAAATTAAAGTGCCCTTCCTTCTCAGAAACTAAAAAGAAGGATACTTGTGGTTTGTTTCCTAGTCCTTCTTTATAGATCTAAAGCAGCGTTTGAGATAAATCTATATTCCTCTTATATATTATAGCATGTTGTAGCTTGTTTAACCTAGTTGTTCAGTATTTTTGGTGAGTTTGTTATGTGTTTCTCATGTTTTTTGAAGTCTTCTTTCTAGATATGTTCCTTGATTAACAGTGACAAACTGTACACCTCTTAACTCCTAAAAAAAAAAAAAAAAATCTTTTTCTTCAGGACTTACTCCTATGGAGAAGCAGCTGGCTGAATACAAGTGTAATACTAATGAAGCAATTCAGCTGAAACTGGGTAATGTCACTTTCTGATTATTGATACTGGAATATTGTAATACCTTGTTAGGAAACATCCTTACGTTTAAATTCACCCAGGTTTTAATATGTATTTCTTAATGTACATCTACAAACACAAGAATAATAATACATAGTCTAATTCTGCTCAGACTTCTTGTCACTAGGCCACTCCTCATTTGCATTTTTCTCTTTGAATAATTCTTTTTTGATATAAAAACCCCTTCATCTCTGCTTTTACTGGAGTAAAGCAGCAATGAATCTGTAGTTCATATTCCACATGCTTTAAAAAAAGCTTCAATAGCAGTATTGGCTCCTACAATACTGTATGCTCGTGCTGATGCAATATTAACACATTTGGCACTAAAATGTGTAACTTGTCTTGAGGCACTTGTGCTTTGTTAATGTGGCTGAGCTATCACTTCAATGTCTAGGTTAAGAGTTATATCTATTCCAATTGTAGATATTTTTTTAATACATGTAGGATGTGCAGCAGTTAAGTTTCTCAATATTTTAATTTTTCTTCCTAGAAAATTCTAATTCTGTAAATCATATATTTCAGTAATATCGGTTCAAGTACCTGTATAGTATTGGTGCAGCTGTTTCATATGTATCCATGCTGATTCTCCAAAGTTCTGACATGAACATAAATGCACAAACACTTCTTTCCATTCATTGCTCTGTGAAAACCCCTACAGTGAAGTGTCCTCACCTGCAGAGAGAAGGATGGCAGAATGAGAAGCCAACTTTAATTACATGATTGATCTGCCTTAACTGTGGGAATATCCAGCTGGACACTGTCCCCAGTGTTCAAGAGGAAGTTAAAGGCAGTAATATTCAAATGTGTATATATGAAATATATACATGTATACCTCTGTCAGTTTCTCAACTTTATTCTGCTTAATGATGTCCTCATCAAATACGCATCTAAATTGCACAAGCTGTCTTAAGTTCATTTGTATGCCAGCCTAACACAGATAGCTTCATAATGGAAGTTATATAACTGTAATGGACAAAATGCATGAACATCTAGCAGGGCACCTGTGGATAAACAAACTGAAGCTGATGACTTGGTTGTGCTCTTTTTTTTCCTCTTTTTCTCAGTTCGCTTTCCTGAGGACTTGGAGGATGACAACACAACATTTAATCCAGAGTATAGCCATCAAGTCTTTGGAGATGAGTAAGTTCAAGTATTCAGAGTCAAATTAATAGGCCTGGAAGGGGAAAGTTGCTTCCAAATTGTTAGAAAACAGGAAATCCTACTATACCAAGTAATTTTAAATGGAACAGCAATACTTCAATCTTATGAATGTATAAAGAGTGGCCTTGGTGCCTAGCTTGTAGAGTTTGAGCTTGTAGTCATTTTATATGCTGTTTTTAAAAGTAGATTACCAAAGAATAAAATACCTGATTTTGCAGTCAGACTTGATTGATTGGGTATTGTGTTCATGGCATTCTTCTAATACTTTTGCTAATGACATTCACAGTAATGTATATCAAAAAACCTAATATCTAGCAACTATATATCAATTTGCTTTCTACTATGGTTTTTTAGTGTGTGGGGGGGGAAAAACACCATAGAAGGCAAGTATTAACTTAAACTTATGTTCTTAGCTCTCCTAGATTAAGGCATTTATTTTCTTTAATGTGTACACTTCTAACTTAGACATGCAGGAGATACAGAAACTATAATCGAGTGTTATTTCTTTTTAAGTTTGCTGACTTTCGTTAATATTTTAGGAAAGTTAACCATTCTGCCTAGTGCTAAAGTGTCATATAATATTTTCAGTAGCAATACTCAATAATCTGGCCATAGTTTAAAAACAAAACAAACGACCACTACGTAAAATCTGTATGCACATACCTGTGGACTTCTTGAAGTTAAGTTTCTTAATTTCTATTTCCTTTTAAAAGCATTCCAAATAGAATGAACTATCTATATTAATTGTAATAAAATTAGTTACACATCTGGAGTTGTCATTAACAATAATGATACTTTTAGTAAGGGGAGACCTCTCCAATCCATTAGTCTGATAAACAAATCCTTGTTCTGGTACTTATACTTTTATGGTAGCACATTTATAATTTAAAATTAAAAGAAAAATATCAGTAAAAATTAACTATGCCTTAAAATAACAAATAAGGAACCTATTTCATAGTGAACATTATGATTTTCTGCAGTTCAGTTGTTTGCTTATATATATTATTTATAATTTGTAGCTACAGGGCTTATGTTAAAGCAGTTCATATTTTCAAAGTGTAAAAAAGCTTTTGTATTCCATACCTATTTACTGTTTTTACCATTTATTTGATTCTAGCTAGATTGGATAACTATATAGAAATTATCCACCTAAAACACACTGCTATGAGAGGTTATGTATCAGTATTTTATATAGTATAAATTGCAGTACTGTATTCCAAAATATACTATGCTGCAAAGTAAGGTTTAACAAATGCTATTGATCTATTAGAACAAGTAAACATTTTATTTAAGATATTGATGAACATAAATGCAGTATGAGATTTCAAGTATTCTTTCTTGAACTGTTATGGTAAGGACAGAGACACTACCTTACTGAGTTCAGAAACATCTTCTATTTCTCCCCTAGAAGAGCAAAATAACTCATAGAAGTAGTGTAAGGCATTATGTCTGTCTAGATAGTGCATATCCAGTTTGATTCCTTTTTCCTATTAGGAAGCTTAGCATACCTCACTGGGAAAGTTGATATAAACTTCAAAGAGTATGAAATGAAAGCTCTGTGATGTGAATGTTTTGCTGTGTGCAGAGCTCCTGATAATTCTTTTCTCTTTCCTCAGTGAAGTTGCATTTGGCTACAAAGGACTGAAGATCCTCTTGTACTATATCGCTGGTAACCTGTCAACACTCTTCCGCATTGAATATACATCTAAAGTTAATGAGAAGTTTGACTGCGTGGAGGTAAAGACAGAACCAGACCTGCACTTAAAACACTGAGATTGTTAGATTATGGACAAGAATTCTAGGTTTAATAATTGCCCACTCAAACATGATTTACATAAAAAGTGAGCAAAGCTTCCTTTGTTGCTAAGCTGAAAAAAAACTTTGTTTCCCCATTATTTCTCTGTCAACTGCAATACCATCCAAATTGTGGGATTTTGGTTTGGGCCTTTTTACTTTTTTTTTTTCCCTCTCTTTGCCTACAGATTTCATAAGCTTGTGGAAAACTTGTAGAAAAATTGTGGTTTTTTTTCCTTCTGCCTTCAAGCTCAGAATATTTTTGAGAACCTCACAAAAGCTAAGATAATCAGTCTTTCAGCCAGCTGAAGAGAGGTATATGGATCTTAGAAATAGGAATAAAATACCTTCTTAAAGTTTTTAACTGTTAAATTCTTGTATAAATGCCTGTACAGAGTGGTCTCTGATGCATTAAGAAAACTTGATATTATCTGAGTTTTACTTCATTATAAGGAAAAAAAAATGCAGTTCACTTATGTTATGTTCAAAAGAGCTATTGATGTGGTTATTAATGAATCTTCATAATACTCTGTAGTGTGGAATGGCAATATATTTTTCATTGACTTTAAATTACTATTCCTGGGAAAACCTTTTCAAAAAGAGTACACATCTTTAAGACTTCAAGCTGTATTTTAAGTTCCTAACTTAAAATTTAATCAGACTTTTTAATTTTTTTTTATAGCTTTAATATTTTCAAGGAAAAGCCTATTGTGAAGAAAAAATAAAACCACTCTGGGATGATGTTTAAGTTTAAAATATGCCCTTCCTTGTTCTGAAGTTTTATTAGAATATACTTAGTTTAACAGGTTAAGTGCCTGGACATGTCCAAAGTACTTTTGAGGCTAGGGCAACATATTTTAAGAGTGAAAGGTCATGTTCTTCAATCTTTAGAAGTTTTTTAGAAATAAGGCAAAAAGAAAAGCCTGTTGGCAAAGTAGTAGTCATATTAAAATCAAAACAGTCCAACCATTCACCAATATAACTTCAAAATCATCTCACAACAGAAATCCACAGCCTAGCACTTTTTTACTTGCAGTCTATTTTCTGTATAGATGCTAAAGCCACTTTACTCTTCTGGGGGTGTGAGCAAGGTGAACAAGGTCTGTTGCTCTAAGCACACTCTGCAACTCTTTTAGTCACTCGGAATCCTTGTTTCTTTTGACCCCTATTTCCTCTACTGACTTATTCCTCCAATTGCTTGAGGAAATGAGATGGGGGGGAGGATCTTTTTAAGCAAGGCTTGCATATGTATACTTTCCAGAATATTTACAGACCGGATTGGAATAATGTGGTGGTTTACTCTGTGCTTCCCTTAGTATTATTGACACTGTACATCCAAACAGGCTGCTCATATAGCTATATCTAAACCTAAGTAGGAAAAAAGATATGGTTATCAACCTTGTTCTGCATTGGTATTTGTTGTTAGTTTAACCACCTTAAGATACAAATGTGTTTGCAGAGATTGAAACAATGTCATTACAGTGGGATTTTAATTTAAATGCATATTAACATTTACTTTTCTAAGTTAGCTGTTTGGTTGCTGATCTTGACTCAGGATAGGTCCATATATGACCGGTAATCTTTGTGCTGTGAATAGATGGCATTCAGAAAAGGGCAACAGTTTATGCTTTTATATACTTGTTGCAAGTCATAAGGTAGTTAAATGCTCTGCAAAGTTATTCACAGTTTAGGATTTTGTATCTAAATATCCACACAAGCCCATTCAACAGCAGATGGCTTTATTCTGTGATACTAAGTGTTGTTCCATTATTGCTGAAGCAGCCGCTATAATTTCAGCAATGGACTGACAAATACTCATCCCAATATCACTATTTTCTCCAAGATCTTTTCAAACATGAGGTAGATCATGTCCCTAAAGATGGATCTAAACCATGTTAGTGAGGAAGGCTCAGCAAAGTACGATCAAGTTTTGATCAGTTAATGAAGTGTAACTTTAACATTGGGCATCCTTTAAGTAATACTACTGATTCCTCCATTGCTTCCCCACTGAAATTAATACATATTGTTAGAGAAATTAATCTTTCAAATATGTTTCTATAATTTTTAATTTAAATCACTTGGAAGCATCATCTGCATGGTATATGAATGTCCTGTCTGTTAGTACAAGAATAATCTCTATATTAAAGTTATCCTGAGTCAAACACAGTGTGTAAAGAGGCACTGTCCACTTTAGTCCTACTCCAAATGAAGTTTAATTGCAAGCCTGTACCAAATTCCCTGTCATCACTTCATGATTCTGATTATGAAGGTATTACAGTACAGCCAGAACTTCCATGACCCATAACCTCAACAATCCTTGGCTGGCTTCTTTCAACTTTTTGCACACTTTATTGTAAGGGGCTTTGCCGAAGCTTACCACTGCTGCAGTGATAAAGTGATAAATCCAGTGCAGCTGGATTGTTTTTCTGAACAGAAACTTGTGTATAGTTGTATGCATCCATGCCAGTTGGTAAGGTATGGGTGCCTTGCTCTAATGAAAGAAATTAACCTCTTGAATATCAGACAGATGCAAGGGAAAGGCAGCAAACAAATTTTGGTAACTCCTTGGATTATGAGCACCTCAAAGTGTTTGGGAAGTGCCTACTAAGTAATGGATGTTTCCATTAAGCATACAGGTATTAATGAAACAAATTATTTGTGTGCTGTTAATATTTCAGTATTCCAGGACTTAGTAAATGAAAATTAAATCACTTAAACTTAACCTACCACTCAAACTGAGAGTTACAGGATTTCCTCTGTAAGAAAGGGACATCTTGTTAACCCTAAAAGTAATTGGAAGAATGTACTTTCTTCAATTATGTAAGACCCTATTTGAAGGAGAGAAATTCTAGGAGGCAGTGGGTGGAAATATGTTGTCATATAGAACTAAGAAGGGTTATCTACTATTTTATCTGCTAAGCCTGTGTTCTCATGTTTTCATTTGTTGTATTTTATGGAAAACAAGAAATTTTTTTTTTCCCCCATGTGGTGGCAGCCAGTGATGGATGTATTATCTTACATGCTTTCAGCAGGTGACAGTTCATATTCCTTCTTGCCATCAGTGAAGCTTACAAATGTAAAGCGAGCAAAACTACTTAAACATTATTTATATAATACATCATACTGCATGCTCACCCCCTTAGGTATTTTCTACATAGTCTGAGTTATTGAAATGATGCTTGGAAGTATTGTTTTAGTTCTAGTTTATTTTGACATGCCTTTTTCAGATATCTAAAATAAAAGTCACTACAGATTCTCGGTTGTAGTTTTCCACAGCTTTGTTAGCAGTGTATACTTAAGATCTGTGTAAGCATGCACAGTTTTTAAAAAAAAAAGGTATTTCTCACATGTGTTCCATACAAATATTTTATCAATCGATTCTGGAAAAAAATGGCTGATTTTGTGTAATGCAGTTAAATCAGTAAGTGTAGAGAAAATATATAACTAATATTGCTTTAAGAAGAGTAGCAACAATTACAATAAATGTCTCCTTTGTTTTGAGAATGAAATGGGTGTACAGATTGTACACATTTTAACTGGGTTCTTACACCAGGTATTGTACAGCTATATTTTAACTACTTAATAGTGCTCTCTACAAATATAAATATAAATGTTGGTAGTACCAAACCATTAAGAATAAAACTTGTTTGTGCTGAACTACATCCATCTTTCTCTACACTAAAAATGTAACTGAATGCTAAAGTGCTATTCATTTGCAGGTGCATTGCTTCTACTTAAGGGACTATGGTTGAAAGGACAGGAATTAGTAGCATGTTGTATTAGCCTTTTGTAGTGTATTTTGTTCTAAGCATCTTAATTTCCCTGTTTTGAATGCTAAGTAGCAAGGGTCTTGGTTTTGAACTAATACCCATCATGCATGTAAACGGTGTGAAAGAGCTGCTTAGTAAGTTAACACAAAGTGTTCTTGTGTCAGTCCTTGTGGAAATAGATACAATACAAACATTACAGCTGAACTCACGGCAAACTCCATTAAGTAAAAACCTGGATTCATTGTTCAGAGGAAAGTTTGAATTGAATGTAAGCTCATTTTGTTGAATGTAATGTCAGGCTTTTAGGGGTTGTATTGAGGAGTACGGTTTTGTTAAGTTGAGACCAATTCATTAAGTTTTATTGCCTGGTGAGAAGCAGTAATGCGTTATTGTGAAACTTCATCAAATATTCATGGTTAAAAAGAAGTAGTAAATGTATTCAATCAAGTGGTCTTTTTGGGGTCTGAAAAGGATTATGAAGTCTGCTCAGCTGATAGTCTCTAACTTTCACTTCAGTTATCTGAAAAGAGTAATTTTAATGTCTGAATTTAATTTTGGTATCAGAATACTTCATTTTCCGCAGTGTTAGACTACAGGTCAGGTTTGCTGACAGTATTCTTAAATTGTATTTTGATTATTTGATATCAGTCTTTGGTTTCAACATTTTCTTAGATTGGAATGTGGGATGTTGTCTTCTGAGCTTGTAATGTTTTGCAGCTGATCCTATAGGCAGGCAGTTCAAGAAGGGAGACATAAGAATGCAAGAGTGTGCTAGCTGTCACCCTCTGGTAGCTCTTGGGTGCTACCATTTTTGGTCTCTATCCGTTTTTCTCCACTTTGTTCTGAACTACCTAATACCTCTTGTAAGCTGCATGTCTGGGAACCAGAGTTCCACAAGGCTCTGTAGCATAGTCTTGGAGAATTGCAGACTGGAAGATCTCAGCTTCTGAATACACTGTGCTTTTAGAATAGCTCAGGTTTTACTTTTACTTTTTTTTTTTTAAACAGTCTCCAAACATGAAAGTGTTCATGAACTTACACTGTAACTACAGCCTTTTGGTTCTTACAGTGGCTGGATTGTGACCTATCTGATCTTTGCAGTGCAGCCACTTTACTTGCTGGAAGGTCACTACTGAAAAGGAATGCCATCTCTTATGTTCATTTCTTCTAAGCACAATAGTGACATCGATGCAGTCTTTTTCTAATCTTCCACTGATCCTGCCCCTTTTTCTAACCTCCAGGCAGACGATGTTGAAAGTAAAATTAGAGAAATCATTCCTCCTGGTTTTTGCACAAACACAGATGACTTTGTGTCTCTCCTGGAGAAGGAGGTTAACTTCAAGCCCTTTGGGATGCTGCTACACACATATACTGTTCATAATGAGGAAGCTGGTGAAGATATAACATATCAGATATACAAGGTATGAAAAATTAGCTAGGCTTCTGCTTTTGAGCAACCAAACTAAATTTTATTTTGTAGTGATACACTTTCAGTAATATTTCAACTGTAACATATAAATACTATCATTTTACTAGTTTACTAATAATTATAAACTTGCCTTTTCTTATATACTGGAGAATTTAATTAGGGTTTGTATATTTTTTCTTCTTACATCTGTGGTGGGTTTCACCTGACTTCTCCTGGCTTTTTCCCTAGGCTGACATGACATGTCCAGGCTTTCGAGAATATCATGAAAGGCTTCAGACGTTCTTGATGTGGTTTATTGAAACTGCTAGCTTTATTGATGTAGATGATGAAAGATGGAACTACTTTCTAGTGTAAGTACAGTTCTAAAGCAACAGTGGACCTTATTACCTCCACAAAGCCTGCTTTTTAATTGTGGCTGGCCAATTATTGGAGCAGTATAATGATATTTTTCCCAGGAAAGAAAAACCATTGTTTATGAGGCTTGAGTTTTCCTGCATTATGCTTTGGGAAAGCTTGAGAATAGAGCTGAATTAAATGCTGTTGTCTGTTAGAGTCCTGAATGTAGGCTTAAACAGTAAAATGAGCTTTGCCTGTGTTTTCTTTTACTTGCCACCTATTCATCTTTATAATAGGCAAGTGCACTGAAGTGCTGTAAAGAGGTCTGATTTATCCAAGTTGCTGCACACCAATTAAGTGAATTGTACATTCAGAACATAGCAGGTGTACCCATTGGGCCCTCACAGAGTAGCTTGCTGACACTGAAAATTCAGTTGGAGAATGGAAAAGAAAATGGACACTGCATGGGAGCGCGACTGTAATTGACCTGCTTGGCTTTCTGTTTTATCTGCAGATTTGAGAAGTATAATAAGGATGGAGCTACGCTCTTTGCGACCGTAGGCTACATGACAGTGTATAATTACTATGTGTACCCAGACAAAACCCGGCCACGTGTAAGGTAATTGGCGGCGTAACTCGTGCCTTGCCTTTTATTTCAGAAGAGGGAACTGCTGAAGTTCCCAATACTTGTTTATAATGGTGTTGATTTGTTTAAAAAAATCCCCATTATTAGCTGGCTATGCACTGATTTATTTCATTGTTCCCTTCTTGAAGCAGGGGGAATATCAAACAAGTTTTGGATATTTAGCAATTTTAAGACTGTTGGAAAAATATACCTTAACATGAAGATTGCTTACATGTACTTTAACATAAAATTAAACACCATTTTGTTTTTTAAGCCTTTACGTTATAATGTTTGTGAATGCATCTATCTGAACAGAAATGCATTCCTTTGTTTGTAGCCAGATGCTGATCTTGCCACCATTCCAAGGAGAAGGCCATGGTGCTCATCTGCTTGAAACAGTTCATAGATACTATATGTCTTCTCCTACAGTACTTGACATAACAGGTTTGTGTCAAATTTAAGCCCAATTCACCCATTTAACAAGCAACTTAACATGTTGTTAGCCTGCAAACTAACTTTCCCGTTCATTTGTCAAAATTAAATGGCCTTTTGAAGATGTTGCTTCAGCTCCAGTTTGGGATTGATAGTACCCTGGTTTACAGAAGAACTGTATACAATGTAGCTCCTTAAATCCTTTACTTAGAGAACAGCACACCAGGAAAATTCAATCCCTAGCGTGACCGGATTACCAGCTAATTAGCCATTTTATTGTGAGATACACAGCTGAGTTTGCCAAGAGATCAAGCTTTGTCAAATACCTTGCTCAACTTACTCCTGTTAGTCAAAACTCCAAAACAAGGGGGGAACCAAACTAAAATAGCATATAAGTTTGCAAATCAGAATTTTACAAGCAGTAAAAATCTGTAGATAATGTGTTGCAGGTGCATGTATTGCTGTCTTGAAGGCACCCATTATATTAGAGGAGTGTGCACAAATACCTAAAAATAACATATTGAGGAAGAGGAATAAGGGTGTACGTGCATAAAAATATAACAAAAAATAGCTACAAACATGGCATCTGTCTGTCCTATGGCTTCAAGTCCAATACAAGAAGAAATGCAGTAAACACATGACTTGACCATATACTTCTAGATGCTGTCTCAGACCTGAACTTGAAGTAAGTCTCCTCTCTAACTATGCTATTGTGTGTTAATTACAGAATCACAGAATGTTAAGGGTTGGAAGGGACCTCAGAAGATCATCTAGTCCAACCCTCAAATAATAGATTGCTGCAGGATAATCATAACAAAGTAATCCACCTCATAATTTTAATATGGTTCATAGGAACCTAAGGATGTGTAACTTTGTCGATACAAGAGGAAATCTTGTACATTATTCACTTTTTAATAGTACAAAGCTTTACATAGCTTTTATAGATGACGATAAACGAAGTCTTAATATGACACTGCAGAAGCCCTATGACATGTTCATGGCTCACTGCCTTAAATGCAGGCTTGTAGCAAATGTGCACTGAAATAGGTATCTCTATGGAATAAAGCAGGAGAAAGCTTGCAGTATTCTACATGGCACTTAGGTTATAGAAAGTAAGGCTTTTACAAAATTCTTTTATCCCCTTTTAGAGGGGAAAATCAAGCTGGACAGTCTTGATGTGGCCAAGGTACTTAGTTACGTAGCACCTAAAATTATGAAGTAAGGCTTTTAATCTCTCTGAAAAGAGGAAATTAAGATCTGCTTAACCTCTTTGAAAGAGCTAATGCTTTTAACAAACAAAAGAGTTTGTAGTTTCATACTTATAAGCAGAATAAAATATGTTTTAACTTGTCATACTAACTGACTCAAGCGAAATGTACGCTGATAGTATTTACTGTACAGAAACTGCCTTATTCTTTTAACTAATCTAAACAAAAAGGAATGGAATCAGTTAACTTCAGTACAGCTTCTCCAATCTCTTTTGTAGAATAAGTGCAGACTTGCTATAAAAGATCAAGCTACTGATGCACAAAACCTCTTGACACTATTATCACAAGCATTTTCCAGCCCAAAAAATAAGTTTCCAGTTGTGCAGTGCTGCATATACACAGCAAAAACTTATCATCCTTAAACTGCAAATTTCAACTATTTACAGTGGTCCTCAAAACTAAAGAAAAGCAGAGTTAGGATATAAACTGTTAGTGATAAATCCCGCAGTGCTAGTCCATGGGGAAAAATGTGTTGGGGGGAACATGACCCTGCTATTTGTGGTAAGCCTGTCTAAACAAGTAAAGAAGAAAAATAATTATATTCACTATTGTAAACATTTTCCTTCTGTATAGCTCATAAGTAGGAGCAAAGTTGCTTGCGGGACCATGTTGATGCTCCCTGAAGCTAGTTCTCAACTTCAGTGTTTTTTCTAAAGCAATAATTTTAATAGCTGTGCTACTGCTTTAGGCAAAATGAAAGTAACTTGAAATTGTGATCAGCTTTTGCTTAGGTCCTTCCAGTCTTTTAGTTTTGGATAAGCTTGTTCTTTGGTTCCTTGTACTTTTTTTCCCTATCTTCCTTGCTAACAAAGACTCTAAGTTGTGGTCAATACATGGCTTTGGCTAGTTTAGTTTTATACAGTAGAATAGTTTCAACAGTCTCTTTTCACATAATTAGGTTGTGTTCTAGATCTACCACACTGTCAAGTACAGAATAGATGATGGAACAGACAAATGTTAATATAGAGTAATTTTCTTTTCCCAAGGATTTAAATTGGATTAAACATGTTTGTTGTCAGTCTTAGAAATGCATATGTAATATTGTACAGTACTGCATACACAAAATATTAGAAGTTTTTCTTTCTGCAGGCTCTTTATCATCTACTGTAAAACATCTAAAACTTTTTGATAGAAATACTTACAATTAAGCACAGTTTATATACTGATGAATACTGTATCAGCTTTTGTTTTCTATAGTTCTTTGTAACTACATACCATGCTGATATTACCTATGTGCTTTTTTTTTTAATTCTTTCTAGCTGAAGATCCATCTGAAAACTATGTGAAGCTAAGAGACTTTGTTCTTGTAAAGCTCTGTCAAGATTTGCTTTGCTTTTCCCCAGGAAAGTTAATGCAAGGTTTCAGTCAAGAAATGGTGATGGAAGCACAACAAAAACTGAAAATAAATAAGGT
Source organism: Megaceryle maxima (assembly GCA_024605025.1). Lineage (NCBI taxonomy): Eukaryota > Metazoa > Chordata > Aves > Coraciiformes > Cerylidae > Megaceryle > Megaceryle maxima. The sequence goes on from JANHGN010016523.1 coordinate 25,110, forward strand.
ATTAAATTGGAACAGTTGTAATTGAACATTCTTATCAAGCTAGCAGAATAACAATTTAAACATAGAGGTGTAGACTTGGAATTTACAAACTGTCTTATTTCAACAGATTTTTAGGATATATCTAGAAAGAAGATACCTAGCTTATGGGTTTAGATAAATGCGGGTTTTTTTACCTAATAGTTCTGTTGGTGTAATAGAATTTAACATGGTTTCAATTTCTTTAATTTAAACAATTAACAAGTGTTGTTTTGGGAATGCACTAAAGCAGAAGAAAACTGCTACTAAGGCAGCTCTAAACACTTGGAGAACTGAACAGTTAAATTGAACTACACTTACTGGTGATCTCTTCAGTAAGTGATTAAACGCATTAGTGAATATGGTAGTGAAAAGGTAGAATTGCTAAATTAAACATATTTGAATGTGATTTAATGAAAACTTTGCAGCTTGAGGGATGGGGGGTGTGAAGCCACATTGAAATACATTCATGAAAATGGTATAGCCTGTATAAGGAAACTAGCTCTGTTGCCTTCTGTGTCTGGTATTTTAAACCTGGAAGGATAAATAAGTAGGGTTTGTTTTTTGTTGTGGGGTTTTTTACAGTATCTAAACATATACTAGTGTAGCAAACAATCTTATTTTTGTTCTGTTGCTCAGCAAAAGAATACTTGGTGTTAAAATCTGTTTTCATGTGGATGCAACAGTTAAAACACATTGCTACCTTATTCCTATTTTTTTCCTTACCAGATGTGATATTAGCTGCTTCTGTTTCCAGAAGCACTTTGGGTTTTCTATTTATTTATTCTTTTTTCCCTAGTAAGCAAAACTTTTGTTTCATTGTCATATTTAGAACTTCCAGTAGGTATATGGAGATTATCTATTTTGCTAATTTTAATAAAGTAAATAGTAAAAGAGTGCTTCATGTCATTAGTTCCAATCCTTCAGTTCTTTGAAGTATTTTTGGCCTTTGGCTTCTGCACTTTCTGCTGCTCATTCACAGCAGGTCCTTGAAGCACTTGTACAGCTGGTGCAGTGCTCTGAGAAATCAGACACTGGCTGCACAGAAGAAAATGGTTTTGAGGGAAAACAAGAATGTTTACTTATTTAACCCATCAGATAGGAGGGTAAGTTTAGCAGCGGCTTTGTTCATGCCTCTGACTGCCTTCTGACAAACCGAGTAACTACTTTAACATTTCAGTACTTCTCCACTCTGAGCTATGTTGAGGGATGTCTTTATTCACACACATTTTTAATTATCCTTTCTGTTTATTAGCAACACACAAGACGAGTTTATGAAATTCTCCGATTGCGTGCAACAGATATGGGTGATGCAGAACAGTCCAGAAGCTATCGGTTGGACGTTAAAAGACGACTGATTGGCCCCTATAAGGTATATATGACTTAAGTATCATTTAATACTTATTTCAAGGCTAATTATACCTGATTTAACTTTGATTTCCATAAATGTAGTTGATGCCAATTATGTTGCCAATCAACTACTATATTAGTTATGCAGTGCTCAACTGACATGTATACAGATGCAGAGAACATTCATACATAGCAATGCTGAAGATCCTGTGTTTTGCTCCACACTGTTCACTGACCAGTTCCAACAGGAAGTTACTAAGAAGTTTAGCTACAAGTGGCATTGTGTTCAGGTAGGCTTAAGGGGGGGAAGAAAGTCACTTTTTAAAGAAAGTTAAAAATATCTTAAGTAGACAAGCGAAAAACTGTAAGAAAGGTAAATGATGTAATAAGTTTACATTGCAGACTAAAAATGACTTAGTTTCCTGTTCTTGTTAGCTAGGTCTTAACAGCTAAGCCAGAAGTAATCAAGCCATGTCAACACAGAGCTTTGTGCATGTGAAATATAAAATAGTCCAAGTACTAAACCTAGTACAAACTAATTTTCTTATTTTCTATTAAGTATGCTTTGCAGGATCTTCAATATAGTTGATCTGTGTTGCATAAACTGACTCTGAGATACAGATTCAAAAGAAATGTATCCTAGTTGTTAATGGCATCAGTCTTTGTCTAACAGTCAGGAGACCACAAATAAATCTAGGTTTATTGCTATAACTAGTTTTCTTAAAACAGAACTTGCTCTGTTATACCAAAATGGCACAACTTTGATTATATTGTTGTTGGTCTTAAAGGGGGCTATTAGCTGAAAAATCATGGCCTTATTTGTAGTTAACACTGAAATATAGCAAATGAGACAAGATATTCATGAAAGAACAGAAAATGTTTTCCTTAAGTTCCTGCTACTCAGTGTGACATGGTGTTATCTCTGTATCAGGCAAGTATTTAATACACTGCTGGGCTCTCATTTCTTCTAACAGGACTGTTACATGGTTTCAATGTAACAGCATGGCCAGCAGATTGAGAGGTGATTCTGACCCTCCACTCTCTTCTGGTGAGACCTCACCTGGAGTACTGTGTCCAGTTTTGGAGCCCTCAACACAAGAAGGACATGGACCTGATAAAGTGGGTCCAGAGGAGGGCCACAAAAATGATCAGAGAGCTGGAGCACATGTCCTCTGGGGACAGACTGAGGGAGCTGGGGTTCTTCAGACTGGAAAAAGAGAAGGCTCTGGGAAGACTGGCTTTCTGGTACCTGAAGGGGGCCTACAAGAAAGCTGGAGAGGGACTGTTTACAAAGGCACATAGCAATAGGATGAGGGGCAATGGTTTTAAACTAGAGAAGGATGGATTTAGACTGGACATGAGGAAGCCCTTTACTATGAGGGTGATGAGACACTGGAATGGTTTGCCAAGGAAGGTGGTGGGGGCCTTATCCCTGGAGACATGCAAGGTCAGGCTTGATGAGACTGTGAGCAACCTGATCTAGTTGAGGATGTCACTGTGTACTGCAGTGGGGTTGGACTAGATGACCTTTGAAGGTCCCTTCCCACCAGGGCATTCTAGGATTCTGATTCAATTCATTCACTCGGCACTGAAGCCCTATAGGGAAAATCCAAAATTCCATAAAACTGCTTCAATTCTAGTGCTTCTGGCAGTTCTTTCCACTTGAGTCCTTGCATGCAATTAAGTGCAATAATAATGATTGGACTTAATATTGTTAGATATGCAATATTGCTACTTCAGAATATTGGGGTTTTTTTTTTTTTGCTTTAATGAGGATTCAGAAGAATACTTAAAGCAGCCAGCACCCTTTCCCTGATTTTGTCATGTTCTGAAATACAGCCATCTTGTTTATGGTTGTTCTGCCTAGAAAACAGCTTACTCATACATTGATTTTTTTTTTTTTTAAACAGCATTTCCAATAAATTTTAGTCATGGTGTTGTTTTTGGTACATCTTCAGAACTGCAATTAAACTAACTTTTAGTGTGTGTGTATATATAGTAATTTAGGGAGGAGGGGGGCAAATATAAATAAATAGGAATATTGCTGCATACTTTAATGCTGGTGTTATTTACTATTTTTTATATAAAGCCCTTGAGGGGTTATTTGAATAGTGTTATACAGATGTAGAATATTTCTAAATTACCACTACCTTAAATGAGTAAAAATGGTATTGTATATTACACCTATTTCCTGGCTAAAAGTACCAGAAATAAAACCATATACAGAAGCCACAGATGAAAAAATACAACTGTTTCCCTTGAAGTCTTTACATTAGGAAGGAGTCTGTGGCAAAAATACTGAGATTTTTATGTACATGCACCACTAGATTGGAATGACCGATTCAGCTACCTATGTTGCTTTCTGTATAAGTACTGTTGATAGAGGAAATAAGATTTGCTATCTTGGTGAACACGGTAACACTCCAAGGTAGCTCAAAGGGCGAGCAGCTTGTGAAATTTCAGTTTCATTGTGGCTTCTCAGTTTCTGAAGAACTCTACTTTTTATGCTCATTAGTGGGCTGTGATGGTAGATGTCTCATTGATCATGTCTTTGTTCTTCGTCACCCCTTTTGGAAGTAAACACCACTGCTGTGATGCTTTTCTTAATCATACTTTGAATTTGCTACTTGACCAGAATATACTGTTCTGCCCAGCCCAATAATTTACTCTCAAAGAATCCTCTTGAAACCGCCCGGCTAAAACGTCATTGATTGCAGGTTTCAGAATCTTTTGTACCTGGATGCCCTGGTAGTATAGTAGGAGGGAAATGGATATTGAAATAACTGTTTATTTGAAACATGAGGAAGGAGGGGGTTTTTTAGACTGAATCTGGAATTTACAGGTGGCCTAACACTACAGTATCAGGCATAATGGGTGTTCAAAAGCTGACACTTTCTTTTTCCAGAGCTAATATAATCTTAGCAGAAGTTCCTGTTAATTAAACAAGACTTTGAATTAATTCTAGAATAAGGAGGCTTTAGTCTTTCTGCTGACAGAAGCTTTCTCAGAACATAACCTCTATTTTCATTTGGGCAATCCAACATGTTTTGAGTATTTTACTCATTTTGATAGACAGAACTAACAAATCTAAAATTTGAACAGCTATGCTGATTTTGGCATCTCTTCTATGAGGAAAAACTTATTGGTCAGAAATGTGCCTGGTGGCCTCGTTGGGACTCCAGTACAGAACCTCCTTTTCTGAACTGAACTTTGCCTGTCTCTGGGAGACTATAGATTTATTTTTTTTTCTGATCTTAGTCGTTTACAGTTTATTGTGGTCTTCACTCCTTCCTCCAGACCCTCAGTATCAATCATGGAAATATAACAAATTTTACTTTGAGAGATAAGTGTAAACTTAAATACAGTACAGAAGGGCTTTGCTTTTGAGACTAATGGTAAAAGTAGAATAGTTTTGGGGAAAAATTTGGTTCAACAAACTGATACCATAGGCATTGCAAATATTTATAAGATGCCAAGCATACATAACACTATTTTTTTATTTAATGAAATGTTGAATGATATTCTGTTTTTACAAAGCAAGTGAAGACTGAAGAATGGAAAGTAACTAAGGAACCAAGCAGCTCAAAAATAGATAGTGGCTCTATAAAAATGTATCTGGGGAAAGGAAATACAAAAGTATTTTGACATATATTTAAGAATCAGGTAAAAGTATCACATGTGACACGGAAAGTGGGACGTTTCATCATCTTGCTGTACAAATATGTTCATGCTTGTAAATCTTACTGCATTTCAGTGCTGCTCTTACTAATCCCTGGTAACTTTTGAGTCACTTGTAAGAATTAAATGTTTTCTGTATACAGGGGCTTAATTTTGATAGTCAGTTTTGGGGGACAAAATGGGACACTGGTGTGTTTAATGTCAGCATAGAACTAAACTTGGTAAACTTTCTACAGTCCAGTTTTTCATGCCATTTTTCTTCAGTAGTAGAAGTACCATTATACCTAATCTGTTTGGTTAAGGAAAAACTTTGAAGCTCTGTTTTCACTTCAGTGGCTCATTAATAATACAGAAACTGGAGCTTTGCAGAAAAGATGCCTAATCAAACACTGTTTATATTTTTCTTAGGATTGAGTGTCTTGAACTAGATACTGAAATTGAATATCAAATCTAATAGCATATTCTTGATCATTGGTGGTTATGTTCAAACTATTTTTTTTTTTAAGAAAAAGCAGAGAGAACTTGCCAAGATGAGAAGGTGCCTAAGACCAGAGGAGCTGACGAATCAGTTGAACCAAATAGACCTAAACATGCAACATGAACAGTTAGAAGAGAGCTTCCAACAACTTGTTTCAGATTACCGAAGAGTCCTAGAACGGCTTGCACAAGCATGAGGATCCTGCCTGTACAGGAAATTTCTATATGGTGTTGTAAAGCACATCCTTAATTGCCACTTAACTGCAAAAAAAATTTCATGTGACGTTTTAATCACATTAAAGGTGACTTGTGTTTCTGTGCATTTTGGATATTTTCTATTTTTGTGTTGTAGATTTTTAAATGTTGTACTTCAGGTTTGGGAGCACTTACTGCTGAAATAAACAATGTAGATTCTCATATAGTATCACTTCAATTGTATGAATTTTCTTTTTTTCTTCTGGTTTCCCTCAGGACTTGATACCTGAAGAGCAGGTTCGTGCAATGTTTATATTCCTTAGATTTATGCATCTCAAAGTTCTAACTTGATCCTTCCCAAGCTATTCTACTTGGATGCTGTGGTACTGCATAGGGCCTGGGCATACTTCAGTTTAATGTCATAGGAGGACATTACAAGACTGGTTCTGTCGTCTGGCCAGTGCACTTCCTGCCTACAGGCTCTTTACCCTTTCTTAAAAGTGGATCCTGCTCTCATAAGCTATCAGACCTGTTCTGCTTAAGCCTCTAAAGGGCCTTGAGTGTATTCTTTTTCAAACCCTCAAGTCCTGACATTCATGATGTCAGGAAAATACCTCACAGCTGGGGAGAAGGCCAAGACTTTGTAATGATGCTGAGAGCACTTCTCCTAGTGTTAAGACACAAATCTGTATGAAGCAAGTGCCTTTTCTATAGAATCATAGAATGGTGAAGGTGGGTAATGATCCTGCTACCTCTCACAGGTAGTTCTTTCACTATTCTATCTAATTACTTGTCAAACCTGAGGTTAGTTCTTAAATACATTGCATCTCCTCCCTCAGAGGAATAAATAACATTATCTTGTCTTGTAGTTCAGACGTTAGAAAGGATTTGCCTTGGCCTGTAATCAAGAGGACTTTATCTGACTAAGGATCATTTAAATTTATTAAGCATGCTTCATGATCCTGATGGTATTCAGCTCCATCCTTCAAAACTGGAGATTGTAGACTGTCAATAGCTCCCTACTACCATCTGATATGTGGAGAAGTGTAGTGTTCTCAAAACATTTAAAACCTCGTGTGGATTTTTTTTGTATTTTCTATTAAATTCATGTCATAATTTCTTCTGGCTAGAATATCTTGTCTGTATATGTCATGCATCTATTGTAGTATCCAAATGGGTTATAGGCAATTTTTAGAAGACCTGTCCTGTAGCAAGCCTGAAAATAAGTTGTGAGATCAGGGGGTTGTTTTGTGTGGTGTGGGTTGTTTTGGTTTCAGTTTCTTATTGAACATATTCAGGTGTTGGTGATAAGCTCAAAGAATGAAAACAGAAAAACTGTGCTTAAATTTGATTTCTGCATAGAGGTCCAGGGTAATTCTTGTGCTTCAGGGGGGGTCTACACTAACACTGCTTGAGCTTTTTGCCTTAGTAAGGCTAAAGCCACTTAAGAAGCTTAAGTCTTTTAAGAAACTGTAGGATGGATGAGGAAAAAAATGCCTGATGCTGTTGGCCTGCTTAGAGAGTTTGAACACTGGTCTTCCCTCTTCCTAAGTTATTTTTCTGGGGGTAGGGAGCAGCATAAAAAGTCAGTCTGACTGTTCATCCTCCTAGTACCTGATGGCAGGAGGGAAAGGATGCTATATGGATGTCCTAAAAGGGCTGAGAAATGTCAGTAAATGTAGGCTTGATGCTGTAGTGAAGGTTGCCATAATCAATTGATGGTGTGGGATGGATATGAAAGAAACTACTTGTCCAAAAGGACAAAACTGGTTTCCTAACATAAAGAGTGAAACATCATACAGTAATTAGGGCAGATTTATCTTTTCATAACCTATTGGAATGTTTAAATTTTTTTTCCCCTCTCTATGTTGAAGCTATTGAAAGAGGTGAGCTAGCACCTCCAGTTCCCTTAGTGGTGAAAGTGCACTTCTAGGCAGAGCATGGTTTCTTATTCAAGTATGGTCTGGAAATGTTCTAAGCTGTTGGGATGTGCCTCTGGACAGCAGAATTTATGAGCTGGTTCACAGGATCTACTTTGTTCCTAATTCTTGGCACTAAAGATATGAATAAACAGCTCGTTAGTTATGTAGAAACTTTGAATCTTGCCATCCTGTAGCAGCCTACAGCTTCTGCTGCCAGGAAAGACTCTGAGTATTCCCTAATCCATTACAGTTAACTAAGCCAATTATCTGAAACAACCTCTGCTGGCAAATTAAACTAGACCTGCTGACTTTGCATGAAGTGGTCTAAGAAATATTTGAACTATCCCTTAACAGAAAGAAAGAAGCAATAATCTGTCTTAACAGCTAGAAATGAGTGATAGCTTTACTGCCACTACTGCTTGGGGAGCAGACGGCCATTTAGTTCAGTAGGCTTAAGGGGTGAGCCTCTTGAACTAACATTTCAGAGACTAAGCATTAATGGTAAAGTTAAGTAGACACCTAGGTTTCAGTGGATGCTACAAGACAAACTCCTAGCTTTTGAACTTGCCAGTCTGGCTGTTTTGTTCTATGGTTTTCATGGATAACAAATTTTGCTTACAAGTGAACTGTGGGGTTCTTGTCTTTGAAGTACACACAGCAGCAGCTCCACCTGGTCAGGGAGTCATATATATATATATATATATATGAAATAAACTTTTATAAGCAATATTAAACTTTAAGTTTTGTTCAACTGTTAATTATGTTAATAAAGGAATATAAAGAAGAGGGACCTCTTAGTCTAAACAAATACTTAGCAGTGTAGTATAGAAAACAGCATAGCTGTCACCAGTGTTGTCTGGCTTCTGCATGCTGAGAGGGGACCTGTGAACTAATAACAGCTGTCTGTGTAGAACTGCAGTTAGATTCTGGAGGAATCTAATTTTGTGGATTTGTGAGCTGAGAAATGAACACTGAAGCTTAGTAGCAACTTTTAAACTCGATGTTAGGAGTGTAGGACTTGGATAGCTGAAGCTGTTTGTTGCTAGAGCCCTCTCCTATTCTGGGTGCAATATGACACTAAAGTAATCCTGGATTAAAAAAATATTTTTGTTCAAATGTATAATCTGTTATCCTAGTTGGTTTTTTTTTTCCTTAAGGTGCTGTTGTTATGGGGTTTTTTTGAGTTGTTATATGCTAACAGGAACTTAGAGCAAATACAAATTGCAGATTTATGTGACATAATACGACTTCTTTCTGCATTTCAATTCAGTAGAGATTCCTCAGTCACTTAAACATCAGGTGAAACTTAGCACAACAGACTGATACAGCATTTTAAAGTTTTGTGCATTTGAATATTCTTTTCAGAATGTACATAAGATCTCTCAGTATATTTAAAAGTTTTTCACTGTAGACACTGAAGGCATCAGGATGCTCATTTGCCCTTCCATCACTTACAAATCCAGTCACAGCAACAGTGAATCTACTTCAGGAAAGTTCAGTGAAGTATTTAAAATGGTGAATATAGTTCAAACTGGTAGAGAGAAACTTTTTTTCCATGCAAAGCTATTGTCAATGCTGATAATCCAAGATTATGTCCTAAAAGGTAAATCAAGATCTAAAAAACCAAACTTTATCTTTAGAAACCTTGTTCAAACTGTTCCCTTTGATGCATTTTGAAACATAAAAGTTACCTGCTGCAGATACCAGGAAACAAGTTCTAGCTCAACCACTAATAACCTAAAGAAATATAACAGAATACTTATAGTTTCAGAACTGAGAAAGCAAACTACCTCAAGCTGCAGGATTTGAAGGACACTAACTGCTGTAGTAGAGGGAATAAAGGTCGATAGAGCTGAAGCAGTATCTGGGGCAGTAAATGTCCATGCCTCCTACGAACAAACACACAAAGCTGCTATGTGGCAGTTTAGGCAATTCAAGACTGACCTATTGTCTCTCACTGCAATGTCAGCAGGAGGGTAAAGCAGCCCATAATGTCTATACGAAGGATTCATGTCTGCTTATATAGATTATTTTTTCAGTTCATTTTTGTTTTTCACTGAGACTTTGTTGCTCTCTATGCTTTTCCTTTATCATATTGTATGACTGTCAAGATGCTAGAAGGCTTGAAAATCTTATGTTGCATATTTTCCCATTTTATTTTTTCTCCCAGTGTCAGTTTTAACCTAACTTCATCAGTATCAAACTGTTTGAGCTAGAAATACCTGATATTTGTATGCCTATCACCTAAAAGCTTAGAATCTCAGCTTTCAAATTGAAAAAAATGTTACTCTTTTAATGCTACTGATTTGTGAAACATTGCTTGCTAGGATAATTTGGACTTGAAGTTGGCAAAAAGACATATTAAAGTATATATTTCCATTTTCTAAACAAAATCAACTTAAAGTCGTAGGCAACATTTTTTTTTCCCCATGCTGTCTGTATTTCCAGCCATTTCACACTGGTAGGTCTCCAATAATCAAAAATACTTCAATAACCCTGAGTTCTACCTATTAAAATGTTTCATTTACAAAAGGCTATTAACCACACCAGTGGCAGTATTTGGAATTGTGAGGCTAAAAATTTAGTGCAACCAGTAAAAAGGGAATGCTATTACACAAAGCAATACAAATAGATGCAAGCTCTGCTCAGGCGGGGCATGCTATCTGCCAGCTTACAACTGTGGAGGAAAAATGCTAAGAATGGGCTTGCCTTCCTATCACTCAAATCTTTTTTACAATGTGAAAAGAAAAATAATGCAAATACCAGTTTCTACTCAAAACTACTCAAATACATGCTTACTTGGTTCTTTGTTCCTTACACTAAAACCGTCAGTAACAGGCATTGCAAGAAATGAGACTACCAACTGTATCTGAGCTTTCTTTTAGACCTGTAACGGTACAAGCTAGTGAAAAAATAATTGTTAATCTAACAATTCCCAGATTTCCATATTCAAAATATTTTTAATTCTCCAGACCAGAGAAGCAAAGAAAAAGGGAGGGGGGTGGGAGAAGTGTCCTGGTCTTCACAAGTTCATTTCAGACGTAAGCCTCCCACCCAAACGGAAGGAATGTCCAGTAATGGATGACATGATAAAGCCTTGGGAAAAGCATTTCAGAATTCCCCGATTGCATTACAAAAAAAAATCTATATAGCAGGAGCAGCACTGTGTGCTGTTTTGTTTTCTTTCTGGGTAGCTCTAGCTTCTTTAGTAAATAAAGAGCATGTAATGCTGTAAACTTTCCTCATATAGGAGGTAAGTACTCCCTTTACAGTTGTGGCACAGTTTGAGTTGAAGAGAGGAACTGTAAAGGAACTCTGTCAATGGAGAGAGCTTAACATCCCCTTTTTTTGTTTCTAAATGACAGTAAAGGAGGTATTCCATGTTCAGTAGCTGCTATATTTAGACACTTGTCTTTGTTCCAGTTTAAGCCTTTCTCAGAGCTGTATGGCTGTTTGTGTTTTTAAAACTTTAATAGTTTCATGTTAAAGATAAAATCTTTCCCTAGAATGAATTTGATAGGTACTGTGAATATGTCATTTTGCTTTCCCTAGAGCTGTGATGTAACAGATTGGTGTGGCTTTGTCTGCTTATATATGTATTTTGTATCATTGATGTAGGAGGTTTTGGGGTTTTTCCCAAGTTCAAGACTCAAAACTATCTCACCATGGATCAGGTGAACACCAGCACTGAAAAAAAGGACACACAAACACCAGCTTCATCAGAAAAAAAAAAAAAACAAAACTGCTGTGGAACTAAATCATCTTTTAATGCAATCTTAGATAGGAAAGTCTAAGCAGTCTAAGCCTAGCCCTGAAAGTTGCTATACTTAAACTAGGAGAATATTTCTATATTGCTCTGTGTAAGCTGTCATGGATACATAAGGCATAACTCTGTTGTTCTACACACTTTCAGACTGCTTTCAAACTTGCATTTAAAAGCCTAGTTTTATGTCTTCCTTAGCACATCTTTTGCTTATTTTAATACCAGTCAGCCTGACCAATCTTTGGATGAAATAAAAACTAAGATTCTACATTTAGAACACACTGACTCTGACAACACAGAGCCAATCCAAGTGAGATGGGATATGAAGGACTCTCCTTGAAGAACCTAACACACAGATGTGTGCAGAAGACCCTGGATTGAAAAGTGATTTTTCTAAAGCTGCCTCTCAACCTGAAGCTCAGGAGACCTTGAAACAACACTGTCCATCACACATTTTGGAGGATTTGCCAAATGTAAACAAAAGACAATTATATACATTAAGAAAAGTGATTTATTTTCTTTTGGTGACATAACTTGAATGTATCAGAGTATGATTTTTCAAGTTTGCTGTGCCAAGATACTTATCCCCGATTTACTGATATAAAGCTCCAAACAAACCTATATCCATTATTTATATTTCTTAGTAAAAGGATGAAACCTGCATCTAAGCATAATTTAGAGACTACTGAATAATGACTGTTGTTAGGCTTAAGAAAAGCCTTCCAGCCCTTCAGCAGCAGCATTTCAGGCAGCCCAGCGCCTCACTGCAGGCCAGGCCGGGGCTGCCACTGAGGACAGCGCGAACCCGCACTGGCAGTTGAGCGCCGTCACCTGCAGACCCCACCTTGCGGGGCACGCGGCAGAACCCGCCGTGACCCACCGCCTCGCGCAAGCCCCTCGTCGCCGAAGGGCGGGAAGGGGGCGCTCCCGCCCCACCGCCGCCACGGCCACAGACGAGGAGCAGCCGGGTCCCGCGCCCGTCGGCTGACGAGCCGCGCCCTGCGAGGGCTACGGGGCAGCGAGAGAGGGCTGCCCGGCGGTGGCGGCCCCCGGCTCCGGGACCACGTCCCGCCCCAGGCCCGGGCTTGTCACGCACCTGCCCGGGACCCGCCTCAGGCAGCGCGCAAAACGAGGCCGGGTGACCCCCTGTCCCCAACAACTGCCGGTGCCGCGCGTGAGGTGGTCCCACGTCCCGCGCCCCCGTCGCCCGTCTGTGTGCGCGTCCAGCGCGACGCAGTGAGATATGTCCCCTCGCTCTCCACCGCCCGCCCCGCCACCGGCGGCCACGTGACACACCCCCTCATATGGCAAGATGGCGGCGCCCAGAGCTGTCAACGTGCTGCGGGGCGGAGGTGAGTACGCGCCGCCGGCGAGGCGTGGGGGGTAGAGGGCAGGCGCAGGCCCCTCGCGGCGACTTGCCCTCCACGCGCCCTTCCTGCTGGCTGCCGCTGCTGATGTGGGGCTTGCTTTGAAATGGAGGAGCAAAAGGTGCCGCCGCCGCCCTAGCGAGCCGATCGCCGTGCCTGCCTGCGCGGGAAGGCGCCCGGGGCGGGAGACGTGTGTGTTGGTGGGGCCTGGCCACCCGCAGCCGGGTCCCGCAACAGCGACCGCAACTGTCAAGTCTCGACTTCGGTTCATGCGCGTTCTTTCGGCGCTGTGCTGTGGAGTGAGCCCGGCCCGGCCTCCGCACCTGGTTGAGGGGTCAGAGCAGGGCAGCGCCCGCTGCTGCAGTGGTGGTGGTCGGTCCCGAAGCCCACACAGTACGGGTAGGCTGCAGGACTATTATGGTCTAGTGTTGCTGCGATCCTTTTTGCTGTTGTAATTTAAGAGTTTGTCGGAAAAAGACATCGCCACGTTTCTTCTACCAACCTATTCAGCTGCAGAACGCCAGGGTAGGTACCCGGTTTTCAGGTCCCATTATCCCTCATAGTCTGAGGTCCCCCCTAAAAGCACTTTTTCTACCACTTAACCTTTCACAAGTGAATCACACCCATGTGTCTTACTGACTTTTTAGTACATAAGAACAATTGTACAAGATGTACTGTGCTGAAAAAAATGAGTTATCTTATTGGTATAGCATTATTTACCTCTCGTTCCTTCCCCTTGGTGTTTTACTCTCTCATGTAAATCAGATTGGAAGCTCTCTGGGCCATACTATTCTGGGAGCGGTTTTTTTTAGTTCCCATTGTAAAATCATAAATATGTGAATGGAAGGAAATACGTCACAATGATTCTGATGAAGGTCCTGTATGATTAATTTTTTTTTAAAGACTGTTAAATCCTTAGTGTAGTAATAAGGGATAGGGTGATCTCAGGTTAATTTTAATTTAAACATTAAGCTGAATTCTGTGTGCTTTCAGCTAAAACATAATATTGCAATACTTTACAGCTGGTATAACAAAATTTCAATCCCTTTTCTCATGTTACCAATTCTGGTGTTCTGTGGTAATTTTTATTTTTCATTCTATCCAACAACGTTGGAAAACATTAGGAAACATAAAGGCCTTTTCTTCATAGTTAATCTTGAATTTTGCAAGACAGAAGTACCACATCTTTTTTTTTTTTTTTTTTTTTTTTCAGTGCTGAAGTCTTATATCCGTAAGGAAATTTTAGTTTGACTGAACTCTTGGAATCTGAGCATCAGCTGAACTCTAGAAAGAGGTGCAACATTTGGCCTTCAGCATTTTATTTTGAACAGTTGTCAAAACCTTCACCCTTTCACTTGTGGAGAAGCATGTGGAATGAAATCACTGGTTTTTAGTCTATGATACTATAGATAA